>JARJEB010003590.1:0-14857 GCA_030264535.1 Liometoxenus newtonarum
GTCGTAGGAAATAAATTATAAATAATACAGCCAGCAGGAAGCAAATAATCAGTTAATTATATTTATAAAACAAATCATAAATCAAATACTAGGTTATTTCTGAATAACCTATATAAAAAAAAAATTGGAAACTTTGGGGGGTGCAATTGCACCCTTGCACCCCCCCGTGGGTACGCTAGTGCATACAGGATAGAACGAATATAAACACGCAGGCTCAATTAAAGAGTCAACTTAAAAACAAAACGACAAGCAATGAAGCAACATGAATGCGAAAACGTAAAACATTTCAAAAGTAATTCTGCTAAAAGTTAACGGTTCTCGTATCTTGAGCATTGTTTAAGATGATTATCATTTTGTCTTAATAAAATGAGAAATTTGAAAGATTTGAAGTTACCATGGGAATAGCAATATTTTTATGTTGTTTGCATAGAAACAGACTTAGTTTTGGAAGCGATTTCGGAGTGTCCGTTTTAGTCTTCTGGCCACAACAGAATAGCGCATAGGAGGCATAAAAATGATTATTTATTTATACAGGGTGATGCAAAAACAAAATATCTACTTATACAATTTATAAAATTTCTTTGTAGCTAACTAATGATCTTTTGCTAGTTTTCTAGTTTTTTACATTTCCTCATTGTAAATTATTGTGGTCAATTTTGAATTTTTTTTATAGATTTTTTTAGAAGAACTTGGTATAATTAGTTGAAATAGGCAAAATACCAAAAGGTAAACAATCCATTAAACATAATTTTCAGATAAACGTGTTTGCTTGCAACGACGCCGACGTCTGGATTTTAGTGTTGTGTTTCTCTGTCTGGTATAGTTGAAGAAAAAATACTCGCGGGCTCGGTAATTAATTCCTCTCTCTTTATGTTGTTATAGTATCTTTTATACTGGCAAAAGTTCGTTTTATATCTACTTTTATTTTGTTAATATAATAGTTTTAGTACCTACATCTACCATCTTTAAGTCATCTCTCGTTTCAAATATACATAAAAACACTAAAAACGCTCAAAACACAGATCGCCCCGTTTCGTTATAATTATAAATTATAAGTCGAAGCGATTGGTTACATTAACTTTAACTTTCACATGTTATAGCTTAATTCTGGCACTGCCTCAATAAACTTTTTTTTTGTTTATTGATTCTCATCATCAGTTTACTTTTTACTTTTTGGTTTGGTTTGGTTTTATTTGTATTGCCGCTCTGTGATTTTAATGATCGAAATTAGTACCTATGCTTAATGCTACTTGGTTGATTTGACTTTTGGGGGCGGTTTAATTGCGCCTGAATACAGTTAGTGTTATTTTTCGTTCGTTCGTTCGTTCGTTTATTATTTATGGATGTTAGTACTCGTTTTGATGCACTGAATGCTTCTTGAACACACAAACAAATCGATGCATCAGCATCTACAGCAACATCATGCAACCTCCACCTAAATAATAAGAAAACGTAAAAACTTTACAAATTCTCATAATTTCCAACACAGCGGATTGAGTTGAGCAAGACTAATAAAAAGGATTAATAAAATGAGCTTTGTTTGTTGTTACATGAAGACACAACTTTAGTAAATTTTGGAAACGTCATTACTTCCAACCAATTCCATCAAGACCATTTGACAAGAGCTTCCAAGTTGGTGCAAAGCGAGAAAAAAAAGTGACTGGTGAGTGATTTATTTATTTTTTTTTTTAAATATTTTCTTATAAATTGTTGTGGTTACACCCAGTTTAGCAACGTTTCCGTTGAAAAGCTCATATTCCACACGTTATAGTGAATAATCTGCGCGGCTATACCGTGAAAAAACATTTTATGTTTCTAATGGTCGTCGTTTACTTATGTATGAGCAGGTATGTGTTGTGTTGTGTTGTGTATGTGTAAATCACAAAGTCAAGTAAGTAATAGCTCTGGCAGATGACTGACGGATTGCTTTTATAACATTATAAACAAACGCCCCACGATGCCCGATGCCTCAACAGTGTAGTAGCTTAGTTTAGCTTATAGTCTTACTTCGAACATTCGACTCTACAAAGTTCTGAACATATATAGATAGGTAGATGGAATGAGTAAAGAGAGTAAAAGATGAAAACACATGCATATACATATAAGTATATTGAGAATAGAGTGCGCAATCCAAAGATTACTTGCTGCTTTTGAACACCAGTTAATGGTTTGAAGAAGCGTTTAAAAAAGCGTTCAAAGGACCAAAAAATAATAAAAAAAGAAAACAACATTAACATCACATCAGTCCATAATATAACAAAGTTTTAGATTTACTTACATTTGTTTAATGCTTATGCGTAAAGGATTAAATCATTTTGGAATTTTCTAGAAATATCTTGCGTTTTTCTATAGTGCAGCAACTTAAACATTTTGGGTAATTCTGATTTCGCCTCCTTTTTGATCGATAATTTACGTACTTACATGAATTTTATTAACCATGCATTTATTATTGTAAGAAATGTATGGAAAGCTTTTTGAGCTTCTTATGAGTATGAATCCTAATCGTGGGCGCACTTCTCCACTTCACTTTGAATTATAACATAATAACTTATGTCTAATCTAAAATTATGTATAGGCAAAATGCTGAGTATATAGATCAGTGATTCCGAACCACTGTGCCGCGAGATTCTATGACACGGGTTCGGCAGACCGCGGCTCTTTGCATACGCGTTTGCGGCTCTTCAGACATCAACTAGGACATAACAAAGCCTTCTAAATCGATAAAAGGTTACTGTTTTAACTAAGTTGTAAATAAAAATTGGCTCTCTGATATCTTCGTTATCATGTTTTCTTCACAACTTGGCTCTTCTCACTGGAAAGTCTGCCGACCCCGAGGCTATGAGAATACCGTACCCATAAATAAGAGCAGGCCCGTAGGTAGGATATTTTTCGGGGGGAGTGTTCGGTATTTTGAATAATACATGGGATAAATGTAATATGAATTTATATACTTATAAATTAAAAAAAATTGCGATTTTAAAATTTAGAAAAAATGCGATAATGCTGGCGTTTGGGGTGTTCAAACCCCCCCCCCCCCCCCCCAAACGCCACCATTATCGCCTGGCTACGGCCCTGCATAAGAGACGTCGGACATAAGTGTTCATTCGGTTTTACCTTCCTTGCGAGGACCAAGTATAATTTTTTTTTAAATTTATCTTATTGTTAGTGTGTCGCCAAATTTTTATCATTATAAAAAAGGTTGAGAATCACTGATATAGACTATACCTAACCTGTAACCTAACTATAAAAAGATGAAGCAATATTCAAATTGTTCAAAGCGAAGTACGCACAGGTATACTTAGTAAATTCATGCTTACGTAATTTGCAAAGTTTATTAAATCGTAGATATCTAAATTTTGCATACTTACATGTTTATGAAGTAAACTTTTATTTTTATTTTTTCATAATGATACTCATTGCCAATTGTTACGAAGGTATTTATATGGTTTGGTTTTTTTGCCCTCTTTTTATTCTAAATTTTGATTTGATCATTTTTGATCAATTTTTTTAAGAAAAAGGTGCTTTCCACATTCTACCACTTACACTTTTCTGTTATGACGTCACAAACTTCAAAACATCGGGCTGGCGCTGATGCGACATCTGGTTGGACGACAATCTGGTATTCCGCCGAATGTGTCTAATTCCCAATAATGTGTTTATCCACAATCAAGCGAATTTGATGGTTATTATCTAGACTAGAATACTTAATTTCGCAACTCAATATATTTTTATTTAACCCGTATGGCGCTAATACAACTTAAAATCGAAGCGCTCCCCAATTTGCTTCACTCCACGATCCCGATGCTCGATTGGATTGCCACTCATTCATTTCGTTCCCGCAGTTCTCCTGTGACGGTTCGATATTCTTAAAAACTGGTTGCGCTCCTTCCGTTTATAGTACAAACTTTCAAGTTAAATACTTTTATTAAATTAAAAGTATATATACCTAGTGAGTGAAAAGTTAAACAAAAGGATTATAAAATTACAAAAAAAAAACAAAAAAAATCAAAGAAAACAATATTCAGTCTACTCTGGTAAAGTTCGTTGCAAAACTTTGCAAAATGCAAGTGGATAATATGAATGCCAACGATTCAAGTGTGAGTAATAATAATAGTAAAGAAAAATCAGCAGTTACACCGTTTTCAATCAATGACATATTAAGTGGAAATCGCAAGATACCTTCGTTGATCCTAACCGATGACGAACAAGAAGACATTGGAGAATTGAACGTTGTTAGTGATAGTGATGAAGAGAAAGCGCTGGATATGAGGAAACCTGCACATTTGGTTGCAATCAATGGTTTAACAACAAATAAAGGTGATAAATAAATTGTTCAATTGTATTGGTGCGTTTCCATATTTTGGCTCAAATTTGATCGAAAGATTTTAAGATTTTTGTAACTTCAAGTTTATACCTACAATTAGGAGAATTGTAGAAGTGCTTGAAAGGGTACCTGTACCTGTAGGTGACATTAAAAATTGTTTATCAGTAGTTTTGAAAAACGGTTGGTACATTTAGTAAAAATGGCCGTCGGCACGGAATGGTACGGAGCTTTTAACTTAAAAGCTTTTCACTTTGATAACCTACGTAGGTTTTACTTAATTTTAGTAATTGGTTATACAATCCATTGTCGATTGTCGTCGACATAATGCTGATCCCTTCATAACACCCCAAGTCATTTCAAAGCCATTAACCTATTAAAAAACAAACCTCAACAATTTCCCAACATATAGCAGGATATATCCCAAACTAAATTATATCCTTGCTCTTTTGCTAATGTCCTTCGAAAATTATATAGATTATAAAAGCACCAATGCGATTGGAATTGAATTATTATGTAAGTTGAAAGTTTTTAAACTCTTCAGGAGATCGCAGCCCATTGTATACGACAACATTCAGCGATTACCGCCATCTCGGCCAGCACCAATCCGATGAGTTGGTCGTAGAGTGCGTCCAATCATCAAACGCGTCCATTTCGAACAACGCATCGTCATCGTCGGCTGCATCCGCGCGGAAGAAGCGTTCCCGCGCTGCTTTCACCCACGCGCAAGTCTTCGAATTGGAGCGCCGTTTCAGCCAGCAGCGATATCTCAGCGGGCCGGAACGCGCCGATTTGGCACAGGCACTCAAACTCACCGAAACTCAAGTGAAGATTTGGTATCAGAATCGGCGATATAAAACCAAACGCAAAGCATTGCAGCTGCAGGAATCGAATTTGCTCAATCAGAATGCGCGCAAGGTGGCCGTGAAGGTTCTAGTCAAGGATGATGTACCCTTATTCCTACAACAGAAACCTTTGTATAATAAAGCGTTTTATACGAGTGAAGGGTTGTACGATCAATTCAAGAGTATTAATAGCGGAGTGAATGGGATCAAGTATGGCGGGAAAAGTTTGCAAGAATCCATGATATCCTTATGTCAACAATATAGCAATATAAATAGTTCCATGCAGTTGTTTCCGTATTTTAATTATTATCATCCGGGGAATAACATTTTGGGGAATGTTAATTCGAGCAGTACTGATATGAGACAAATTGATGGGGATGACATGCTTGTTGACCATGGGAATCAAAATTAATTTGCGTATAGTAAAACTACTCTAGTAATGCAATAAATTTATAGTTTTAGGGAATTTATTATGTCGAAAGTATATGATGAAAGAATACGTAAGTAGAATTTATTAATTTAGGTATTAGCAATTACCAAATGAAGAAATTAAGAAACAAAGATTAAACCAAAGCAAAGTTGCTAAATTTTTCTAATTACCTAGGTATATCACTAATTTTTGTTGTAATATAATGTAAATATTATAATTTAGAAAGAGGAGGATTATAGACATAATTAGACTGTTAGAGAATAAAATGTAAGAACTAATAAACTAATTGGTGGTTTGTTTGTTAATTGTTATTGATTTAGGATTATTAGATATATGAGCACCAACATAGTCGCAAGTATTAAAAATATCTAATAAAATACAAAATGCAATAAACTCTCTCCTTAAAATGACTTTATTCTTTCCTCCAATTTTGTTATAAGATAATTAAATTTACTCCGAGACTTTTTTGACTGGTTGATTTGAGTCTTGTCCATCGAGATCAGGCATGTGACCCGCTTTGTGAACGATTTCTAGATGTGGGAATGTATCATAATTTTTTTTACAGATAGATGTGGCTCAAAAAGAAATTGCTGATGATGCTTTAATATTCCTGATGACCCTTAAATAATTTTCAAGTTTAAAGTTTTCTGAACCCTGTTTCCTTATTAGGTACCTACACACAAAAATTAATGTTCTTTGCTCATATCTTTCTTAAACTTGCTCAATTTAGTTATTTTATTCTTTAGTCCTTAATTTCGCGTCGTCTTCTCGCCGCCGTCATTGTCGTTGCAAAGCAGCAGCAAAAGTTTCCGATGGTCTTAAAACGACATATTCATATGCTAATCGAGCTTTTCCACCGCTTTCACGCGCGGCTCTTTCTGCAACAATCTATTATCTCTTTTCTCGTCATACCTATATTGGTACATCTTCCGAAAACGCGCGACAACGTACCAACATCTCCAACGCCCATCAAAATCCGCTTTAAAATGTATATTATTTGATTTTGCGATTTGCTCTTTCGTCACTTCTCGTAGTATTCAAGTGAATTTGCAATTTTAACGTCTATCTATACTTTTGCAAAAACTTTAAGATTTCAGATTTCAAACGCATAACTTTGAAAAAGACGCCCATTTCGCTTCCGTTTTGGAATAATTTTCCAATTGATCGTCCACATAAAGAAGTTCTTTACTTAATATTATTTCTAGAAAGAAATTTCTCATTTGCATATAGGTACCTAATTTTTGTGGCAAGTTCCACTTGCATATGGACAGTAAACCATCAAAATTTAAAAAAAAACAATAAACATATAAACAATCAGATAAAATTACATGTTAATTTTGTTAATTTTTAAGTTGAGTTAAATCAACAAGACATCACGCAAAGTCTGATGAGATGTCTACTTATGTATGGTGGATTCAACTTCTTATTTAGCTATATAGTAGCTGCATCTGCAGGATGGGCAATCAGCCTAATACAAAATACACAACAACATAACATAAACTTGGAGATTATATTACTTTTGGTATTTGTATTTATTAGTTTGAATTACTTGTCAAACAGAAAACTTCTCAAACTCTTGCACCACGCACTTGTTAACTAAATACAAATATGTGTGAGTGTGACGTGAAAGATGATTCAAAGGGATGTTTATATACTAAATACAAGAATTATAATCTAAATAAATACCCAGTATATTATAATATTAAAATTTCCGTTTAAAGTTATTTCTTATCTGAAGTCATAGAGTATGGTAAAATGAAAATAAGAATTATTACACTCTGAAGAGGCTCTTGATTAACTTACAGTTTTCGTCCTAATTTCGATGTGGTTTTGTTATATCCGTCGGAAAATCGTTGTTCGACGTTTTCGTTACTTAAATCGTCTCGAATCGACGTCGATTACATCAATCGACTTCGTTTTTCTTATATAGGTATATCTATCAGCTCCGTCTGATGCTCCCTGCGGTTTCCACGAAATTGCCCCCCCCCCCCTTTCTTTACATCCGCCCGAGCATTCATCTAGAAATTCAACGAACACGGGGGGACGAGTGCGAGTTCAGAGTGTATTTTATTGAGCATCGAAAAAAGATGTAAAAGTATATAAAGGGGGATGAAAGGAGGCGATTGATGCGAATAAACGACGCACGTAGCACGGAAAGGCACGTATAACGTCTTTATAATGTGTTATCTGAAGAGGGAAAAGAGGACAACGCAAAATAGGCACGGGAAAATAAGTCAAAGATGCGAGGCCGCAATTGATGGGCTGTGGGGACACAAAATTGAGCGAGACAAGTGGCGCTCGTCACCCAGAAACCAATAAAAATAGAACTAATAAAACTTAAAGGAAACGGGAAATATATATCAATAATGATGAAAAAAAAAATAACATTTTATATCGATTAGGACTATTAATATTGTATTATTAAACAACAAATGAAAAATGATAGTTTTTGGAACTTGTCTAGGGTAATAGGGTCCTAAAACACTAAAATCTCAAAAATATATAAGTAAAAGGGTTGCTGGTTAAAACTAAATCGTGGAACTGCTTGACAACACGTGTCACCCGAATAGACTTAATGAACCGAACCGACAGTACAACGGTTCAAATTTCCGGTTTATCAAACAAATTTCGTAATTATAACTTTTAAGACACACACACACACACATACACACATTATACACACACATACACACATATATACACACAAACACACAATCGAATATAGCTACTGCATATATTTCAGTCATTGCGGAAGACTTCCTTTTTATACATTTTTAGGGGCCTTTTCTTTCGTTTTAATTATTTTAACTAACAAAACATGTTAACAAAATGTAAAAATCAAATCAAAAAGCTATTAACTTAAATTTCCATAAAGTTAATTAAGTTTTCTGATATATCTGTATCTATAAATAGACGAAAACTAGAAACTTTAAGTTTGAAAGATTTCAGTAAAAATTTCACGAAAGAAAATTGCAAAATTACGTAAGTGTAATTGCCAAATGTTGGACTTCAGGACGCCTTTAGAGCTCTGAATCTGAAGTCCAACATTTGGCACTTGAAGAAAATTAAACACACACTTGAAGATTTTTGGTATAGTTGGACTTTGCAAAACTGCTTTTCCACGCATCGATGGCCGATGCATCAATTGGTTTTGCGTCATAATATTAGATGATGTGTGTGCTATCTTTCGGTGGTTAAAAGTTTATATTGACAGAAATTCGTAAACGTTTGAAAATTCGGGAACAACTTAAGAATCCGTTTATATACTTATTAAGTAAGTACCTAAATGTAAATTACTTACTGTTTCATATCTGTTGGTGGCGTTGGTGCTTATGAAACGAAAATATTGTACCTACAGGGTGTTCCAAGCAGGCATGAACAAAGCAAAAATGAATTATGGAACTAAAATTAATTCATTTTGTAACTTCCCTTGCACTGTGTCCGTCCTGTATAAATTATTGTATAATATACTGGCACTTATAAATGTTTAAAATAGTTGTTTAATAAACATATCTGTTGAGTGTATTATGAACGGTATATGAAGCCGAGAAGAGTGCTGGATGAATGGAAGTGCGTCGGGAGTACTTGAACGAAGTGGCTCTAGATACCTTACTCACGTTTTTCGATGTAAGCTGCCGTGTTCAACATATGGTTATTATACTTCATAATTTCGGTTTATCTTTCTGCAGCTAACACAAACACAAACTTTACATAAGTAATGAAAATACAAACTCTTCTCTCTTTGTATATTGAGTATGAATATGTTGATATGAAGAATTTTTGTTTCGACTTTCGGCTTTGTAGGTTTGATGCGTAGAATAAGCTCTCAAAGTTTCAAGATTAATATAATGTTGATGCCTTTGTACACAAATCATTTTTTATTGCGTCAGGGTTTAAATACTATAAATATTATAATATATTTAGAAAATAGGTGCTGGAAAGTGTTTGTATACTTATTATGTGTTTTGATAACTCTCATCGTAATTTCAAGTTATCATGTTGATTGAAAAGTATACTCGTTTATTCAATGCTTATAATAAATTAAGAAGAGTATTACCAAATGTCCCTAGATTCAGTACCAACCTAGCAATTTGAAGAATTTATATTTTGCGATTTCGAAAGAAACTCAAAGCCCTACAGGTACGGGATGCTTTCATCGTAATTTAAACTTATCATTATCACGTTGATTATTTATAGGCCTTTACTCAATACTAAGAGTTGTTTTCCTAATGGGGAATAATACCAAATATCCCTAGATTCAGTACCAACCTCGCAATTTGAAGAATTTATGTTTTGCTACTTCGTACAGAAACTCAAAATGCCTGCAGGTACGGGATACTATGTCATCATATTTTAAACTTATCACGTTGATTGAAAAGTAGGCCTTATATATAATAAGAGTTACTTTCCTAATAAGGAATATTACCAAATGTCCCTAGATTCAGTACCAACCTCGCCATTTGAAGTAAATATTTATATTTTGCGATTTCATATACAGAAACACAAAATCCCTATATAGGTAATTTAAAATTATCACGTTGATTGAAAAGTAGCATTTACTCAATACTTAGGTATATAATAAGAGTTATTTTCCTAATAGGGAATATTACCAAATATCCCTAGATTCAGTACCAACCTCGCCATTTGAAGTACACAAAATAAACCATACGGATACTAAGCTTTCGAATTTACAAAGGCGTGCTTTATGAATCGTTGAAATTTCGATATATTTATTCTATCATTTTATTTGAATTAACCTGACAGTAATAACTTTATATCATTAACTGGTACACCATAAAAAACTAATGATAGTTTACTCCTCATTTATATAGTTTTATTTGTGCATGGCATTTACGTTTGTATATAAAACGTAGACTTATTGACGTAAACAACGAGTGATGCGGCTTCCGGTGATGTTTAGACATTTAAACATACAATTCCTGCACTTCTATATACTTTATAATTTCAACTTTCCACATCTTCCAGTTTCCACCAAAAGAAATAATCTACTAACCAAACCGTCCAAATCTTGAAAATTTTGGTCAAAAAAAAATCATTAAACATCCAGAAGTTCATAAAAGTTTATTTTATACGCGCAAAATAAAAAAAATTATAAACCTATTAATGAATTTTGAGATTGAGTTGCCGGAAGAACATTTTCAAAGAATGTGTTAACGTTAACCCTGTTTGTTGCTGGCTTTGCTATGGCGGTGTCTTTTTTCTATTTTTCCTGAATCTTTTTACATTAAAGTTTACATCAGTTTTGTTTGGTCTATTTTTTATTGCTTTTATTTTTGTGGAGTAGTTCATTTTAGTCTAGTGTCGTGGTCTCATTGTTGATATTCTCTTTTTATATATTTTGCTGCATGCTGAGCATGAGCATGATGACGATTTTTATTTGTTTAATTTAGGGAGACCGAGGAGAGATTCGAAAATCTTCATTGACTTGTTAGAATAGTTTGCTTTTGAAAACTTTTTGGTCTGGGCCCTTTAAGCTAAGTCTTCTTATTGTACAGTCAATTAAATATCTTTTACAGTTGGTTTTCAAATCAATCCTCAATGTTGTTTGTCCTCCATAAATCGTTAGCACGAGCCACTATTTAGTTTTCAAACATTTTGATATAAAGAAGTCAAAGAAGTGACAAATTCTCTTCCGGTACAAATTACAAACAGAAACAGCTAGGGGCTGAGGCATCTTTAGTTATTTCAGCTTCCTTTTTTTCTTTATCCCTTCTGTTACTCTTTTCAGTTCACTTCTTTTTTTTTGTTTTAACTTTTTTTTTGTCTTGATTGCATTCTCGGATGATTGTAAACTACCAAATACTCTCTCAATCGTTTCATTTTCTTTCTTTCATTCTATCCTTTCTTTTCACTTTGTTTTCGTATCGGTGAGGAGAGTCTGTAGAAAAAATCGTAATACCCATCTTCGTCTGAATCTCCATCAGTACCAGTAGCACATCGTTGTCATTGTTGAAAGTCCTAATTTTCATTAGAACTTTTCCGAATCATTTGCCCGACTAAATGCGTCGCTCTCCCCACTACCGCCTTCACATCCCATTCTCCTTTTGTGTAGTAAGGTGTATTTGTCGACGATGTGCTTGCGAGGAAATGAATACGACGACGTCCACGACGCCGTCCTCATCCGAATTCGTTTTATATTCGCCTTAATTGAACTTAATACGAGATCGCGGTGAATGGGAATAATAGATTTTGATTGGGAGACGTTGCATTGGCAGATAGCCGCAAGCGAAACTCAAGTGTGACCCTCAAGCACCCTAAAAAGAGGAAAAAGTAGTAGAAGTTGTACTTCAGAATTCATAAATCGGAACTAAGAGTGTAAATGAGCAAAGATCATAAATTAATCATCACAAGGAATTCAGGGATTAGGGATTGTGATGAGATTTCAATTTTTGCCTTATACCCGTATTGCATCAATAAGAATAGGGAGATTTAACGGTTCGCTAAAGACTTGTGGCTAATCAAACCGCAAGCCACTTTTGTCATGCTAACATCAACTTGGGGGCGCATTTAAAGCAGCTTTTCACACTTCCACCCTGTAGTGTAGGGTAGGCAGTGTTCAGATAGTACTCGAATAAATTCGCATGTATTACAGAGGAAATTACACTGATATTCATTTAACGCATATTCAGTTCATCGTTTTGCCTCTTATTTTATTTTAATCACTTAAAATAGGGAATCGATCGTTCTAAATCTCTAAAGGGCGTACAATAAAAAGATGAGGCCTTTGTTCGAAACGGAAATACGGGAAATACCTAATCATGTCTTATTGTTCTATGGAAAACTAAACTGAATTTTAAGACGAATGTGTTCCTAGAATAGTCAATTAATAGTAAATTTCAAAGTCAGTTTAAAATTCCTGTAGCATTTCTGTTCTTTTGAGCTCATCAATAATGTGCAAAGGGGGACATCTAGGCATGATTCTTCCAACAAACCGTTTCAGTTTTCTTTTCCGCATTCATTCATTCCGACCCCAACAAATAGAGGTCTCTCCTCGTCCAAATTCAACCTGGTCGAACATCCAATTTCGAGCAGCTTTGCACAGATGTCTCCCACTGCCCGCTTCTTTCCGTCCTTCAGATAAATCGAAAATTTCTATCGATCAGATGCTTGCGCTTGCGTATTTGCTTATCTAATTGCGTACTCTCCACCTTCAACCACTTCCACCGCAGCAGATCCAATACCTGGGCACCGTTCATACCACCAACAACGTTGCACTCATCAGGAAAATTCCATGGGCATGGACGCATGGACACAAATTTACATACAAACACTCACACTCGCTCGCGCGCGCACATTCGCGCATTTATAGCTCCACATCAGTCGAGGCGATTAATAGCAACGGGTTTTGAAAGGATATATACCTAGGCGTCGCGCTCCTCGTAATTAATTAACGTGACGATGGCGACGATTTGTGTTCGCTCGTTAATTACCATTTCTGCGCGCTCCATGTAGGCAGGCGGCAATACCCGTTCGTTAGTTACCATTCGTTTCGTGATTGCGATTACAAATTACAAATTAGAAATCTCGAAGCGATACTCATAGAAATACAAACAACTTTTAAGTACAAGTATAGATTTATTGCCTACAAGTTACAATACTTACAAGCAATTGAAGCAAAACCTTTTTCATTGTCAGTTCTATAAATTGTATTGGTTATCTACTTATTTGTAGTTAAAAAGCAAAAGTGAAAGTTTCCAATTGCAATAACAAATGACCACAGAAAATTCATAGAAATACAGAACTGTATCAAAAATTATCTACCTATACTTTTTGGGATTTCTACGGTTTGTAATGTGTTGCCTAATGCCAATGGGCGGTTATATTTTAAGAACTATAAAACAGTCCATCAAAATCTTAATTATACTTGTCAAACACCCACGAACTCATGAATAGTTTTCTTGCTCTCTTACATCAGTATAGGTATTTAAGTAACAACGAAAACACTATTCGTAATTATACCATATTAAGTAGATATATGCAATTCTTTCATTGCTCTTTTCTATCTATGCATTCTCCTTCAATATCTCTTTGTTTTCAACTCGTTGCTTATTACCTTGCGCCCACCCAGGGCACTCACACTCAGGCAAGGTAACAAAAGAATCACATTGCAAGTTACCACTTTTAAGCGCCAATTTACATACCTACTTATACCGTTGATACCTACCTAAATAAATTTATATACTTAAGTAATAATTTTTGAAATATTTTTCTAATAATTGGAATATTTTTTCCAAAATTGCGATATTGTGTGCATTTGCATTTTTGTGTACTCACGCCGGCTCTGCATCGATTGTTATTTTATAAGTTGGTAAGTTGCGATTGGGAGAAAAAAGGGAAAAGTTAAACGGCGGTGCCTTTTGATGCGTGATGTACTCGCAAAAGAGATATCTTATAATGGAAAACTTGCGGTGCGACTAAGAAGAAGTAAAGAAACGTTGGTGGAAGGGATGGTTATGAGGCGCGCGCGTTTGTCGGCGCCCTTTGTGTTGCCTTATACGGCAACTAATTACCGCCGTTACCGCCGACCGACACAATAACTCGACGGCTCACGTGTGGCATGCCTCACCACAAACCAACCAACAATCTAACCTAGCTATATATGTAGGTATTGTGACTATATTTACGCACACCAGAGTCGACATTTTTGAAATCACTGTTTACTTTGATGTTATATAGAATTCTATGATACAATAATGCAAATTTTAAGGTTAGGGGTTGCCATGCGTGCGCTATTAGGCATGCGCTGTTCTAATTTACCGAAATGCTGATGAGTCTATAAAAAAATATAGAAACCTTCTAGTTCTGCTAAAAGTTAAAATTAATTAATATTAAAAGCTGATGCGGGAAGTGAACGTTTATTATAGGAAAATTTTCATCCCCAGCAAATACTATAATTAAAATTCGTAATACTATTACCGGTGCTGGTTAAAGTGCAGGTTCAGGTTTGAAAAATTCAAATAATAACCAAAAAGTTGCTGCGTAATGTTGTTTTCGGCTTTCTTCTATCAAGGCTTCCCCAAATACTGTATACTTACTTATATAATATACAAAAGCTCCGATAATTTAAAAACTACAACACCATACCAAGTAATAGTATATTATTGAATGAGCGCATATAGATGCTATTATACGCGAGGGCGAGTTTACGTAGCGAGGCGAAGCGAAGCGAGCCGAGCGGAGTAATGGCTCGAGCGTATAATAGCCTATATGCGCGAATTGAATACTATACTTTATCCGCGA
>JARJEB010003601.1:0-15086 GCA_030264535.1 Liometoxenus newtonarum
TGACAGACATTATCACCACTCACGAATAATAAGCTTGACACGAGTCAATTATAGGTCATAATACCTCTTGAGGATTTTTCTTACGTCAAGCAGAACGCTTTACTACACTCGGCTTCGATTCGCTCCGCCTCGTGACGTAAACTTGCCCTCGCGTATAATAGCCTGCATTATGGGCTCATTGAATAATATACTATAATGAGCTATTTGTGAATGGAGTAATTGGGTAGCAAATAAATTATTACAAATTAATTAGTTGGTCGTATTTTCTACGCTTTAGTATAGAACTCGCCGATCGTAAAAGTAACTTTTATCGGAAAGTGGAAATTGTACAGAAATTTAGTGTCCTCTAACATTTTCATGTTTTCTCACTAAAAACCTGTCATATCTCGACAAATATTGGCTTTGCCGATTCGAGAGTGGTCTCAATCGATTCGGCACTAAAATGAACATTATAGAAAAGATACCTCGCACTTGACCTACTTTGAACTTGAAATTTGGGAGGACTCTACAAATCTTCTAGGTGATGTTATGACGAAAATTTCATGAATGCACAAATTTTGTCATTTTTAAATCGTATTTTACCTGTAAGTACTAATATCACATAAATTCTTTGCAATTTCCAATTTCCTATCAAAAGTACTTTTACAATCGACGAATTCTACGGAATCGTAGGGTATCCGATCGGAAAGTTGTGCGTTACGATAATTTTACGCTCTGATATTTTGGAAGAGTATTAATGTTTGACATAATATTTATGGGAGAATGCCTTTTAAGTTTTGAAACTGACCGTTTTATTGCCCTGGCCCAAACATACACACCTTTTAAGTTTTGAAAGGAGTCCTTCAAATTTTGCCTATATATGTAGAAGATTTCTTCGTTGGACTAATAATATGGTAAAATTTCAACAATCTACAAAACCAATGAGAAACCAAAAACACAATATTCATGTTTCTTGATATATGTCATTTATTTGACAACCAAGTTTGCTAACTTTTGGACCATAGGTACAAGCTAAGGGCAATGAACCTTGAACCTGATGATTACTAAGTTTCATTCCGATGTACAGATTTAGAGCGCTTGATTAATTGATTGAAACGAACCATTAAAGCTGTAACTCTCTGGATTTAGGGTTCCACTTGGTATTCCAATAATAGGCTTTTTAATTTTTGTTTCACTTTATGACATGAAGAGTAATATTTTATGATAGGCGTTTTAAGTTTGATACATTTGGGTGAGAGCAGGTAAGAAGTGGACAGGCCAGGAGGATATATACCTTCAGAATCCAAAGGGAAAGGTTCAAAAAGCAAACCAAGTACGCTAAAACCAAGTACGTTTTGTGTGTTTACCCCTAACTTCTCGTTAACGCCAATAAGGACTAAGAATCAGGATTAAGGTTCAATACCCTTAGCTTGTACCTATGGTCCAAAAGTTAGCAAACTTGGTTGTCAAATAAATGACATACATCAAGGAACATGAATATTGTGTTTTTTGGTTGCTCATTGGTTTTGCAGATTGTTGAAATTTTTCTATATTATTAGCCCAACGTAGAATTCTTCTACATATAGGCAAAATTTGAAGGACATTAAATAGATAGTTCCATACTGATATCACTATTTCTTAGCCATTTGACTGCCGATTTGGATCATTTTTAGTCAAATCTGTATGTGTATCGATTTCTAATTTAACTTTTCATGTTCATACACATACATTTTGTTATAAGGTATAAGTTTAGCATCCTCAAGAGCGTACGTACTACGTGAAAGTATACTTTTTATGGATTTTATAAAAAAAACTAGTGATAAATATATATTACGAATGTTTATTTCTCGTTCTTTCCTATTATCTCTTTCGTATTTTCCATTTCGTTTTGATTACACTGCAAAGCAAGTACACTGAAGTGCGTATATTGAAAAATAGGTGCGTTACATTCGCATCGAACAACTTTCCGACCGTATCCACTAGGATTTCGTAGAACTCGTCGGTTGTAAAAATAATTTCTGTGCAATTTCCACTTTCCGATCAAAATTACTTTTACGACCGACGAGTCGGAAATTGGTCGGAAAGTTGTGCGGTGCGAATTTAATACACCGATTTATTTCGAATCCGTACATATCCGACAAAAACCCTTCTTCGAAATTTTGTCAGAAAACCTATCTTTCCTAACCTCAGCTTCGGTAAGTCGGAAAGTAAAAAAAAAAAATAAAAACGGAACGCACGTGAAATTGTTGAGTCTTCAATTTTGATAAGAGGTTTTTCTTTTTGTGGTTTAAGATATTGATATTGCACGTGTAGGCATATGCGTGTGTTCCCTGTTCTCGCATCAAGGGACCGAGACCGAGGAATATACCAATGTGGAACGAAAATCTAAGGACAGATTCATCTCCACGATTGGAAAGAAAAAATTGCAATATGGGCATGGCTATACGCACACCTACACATGAAAACCATAAAAACGATGTAAATAAATACCGTATGTCTCCAAAAATATAATCTATACAGGAAATAAATGTTTAAACAAAAAAAATTATGATAGAAACACACTAAGTAGATCTTTAGTTATTTTTGCTTCAAGGGTTTCATGTGATTTCGTGAAATTCTAGAATTACTTGGTGGATAGAGTTTTAGGGTTTTGGGGTGACGCTGAGGTAAGGGCACTCGCGGAATACTCGGGAGCTAATACGTGACAACCGAGGTGAAACTGCTCAATCCCAGAATTCTCAGCTGGATTAAAATAAGCGGTGCGAGTCGTCGGGGAATGGTATGTGAATCCAAATTCGAATGAGTATGGGGAATTGTGAATGGGAATGAGTCAATGCTATATGCAGTGGGAACAACCCAAGAACCCAAATGGGAAGAACGCACGTTCGCACACAACTTGATTATTTGATAGGTAATATCCCTTCAGACGTATGCGCCAAGTGACTTTTTTTCTTTTTCCCCTTTTTTTGGTGAATAAATAATGCTTTATAAATTTACAAAAGGATGAAGTTTCCGCAACGATAAACAAATTGTGACAAATTTTGCTTTTTGTTTATTTTTCACCTGATGCAACTTGTAGATAGAGACACGGTTGCTCAATGGTTTTGCAGATTGTTGAGTTTTTACCATATTATTGGCCCAACGTAGAATTCTTCTACATATAGGCAAAATTTGAAAAACATTAAATAGATAGTTCCATACTGATATCACTATTTCCTAGCCATTTAACTGCCGATTTCGATCATTTTTAGTCGAATCTGTATGTGTATAAATTTCAAATTTAACATTTCATGTTCATACGCATACATTTTGTTATAAGGTATAAGTTTGGATTTTATAGAAAAATATATTACGATTGTTTATTTCTCGTTCTTTCCCGATGGCCGCTTTTTTTATGAGCGGCCCTCAAATGGCCCAGGCCGATTTCATAGTTCAATCCGGCCCTGTCAAAGTAGCATGTGAAAACTAAACGTATATACTCTTAATAACTTCTAAGAACATCGCTTATGTTTAAGATACGTCGAAGTAATTTATTCAAAATTTAGTAAACAAGAAGTACTTATACAGCGAAATAGACTCCTCATGAGCTATTTCATTTACATAATCACGCGATGACATCACCAACAAGTATTGTGAACTAAGCAACATCTGCTCGAAGGCCTCCACTTCTTCGTTGGGATAATAACCTTAATAACCATTAACAAAAAAATCGTTTACGCTCCTTGCGTGTTCAGAGTAAAATAAATGTTCGTTTTCATTCTTTATAAAACTGAGTAGGGCCTTCTTGTGTTATATCACAGCCTATAGTCGAGATTCTGAAGTCGTTTGGCTATTTAGCGAAGAACAATACGATAAATTGACATGTTTACAAATATCAAGAGAATGGAAACGAAGAACGAAAAAAAAAACAACAACAACAGCGACAATTATCCAACAAATAAAAATAAATTTGGAAGGAAGAAAAGCGAAATAACATAAAAGAAAAAAATAGCGACGTCCTTGAAATTTACCATAGTTTTTGAGCGAAATTCGTTCAAGCAATTACTCGAAAGTTAAACGTCACACTATATAAATTGAATGAAACAATCGCAGTTAGTTAGTGGAGAAACAATAGTCACTTTAACCATTGTTACGATCGTGCTTCCCTAAGCATTGATTGCTGCTGTGTGAAGCGCTACTAAATGACTAAGGACTAACCTATTGAGTCCTTCCATTACCGAAATGAACAGACAATATGTATAGACAAACACACTCAAGTGTCAACTAGTTTGAGTTTGACCTAAATATGTATTTTCATTTTTCCGATAAAGATTTGAAAATTGGTTGAATAAATAACAGGGAAATGGAATATTTCTTCAGGAAATATAAAAACAACATAAACATAAAGAAACGGTAAAAACAACCCCTATAATTGGGAATCTGTTCACTTGTCTATTCCGAACTCGTCTTTCGTCCTTGTCGATAATTCAACTGCAAACTAGTGGTCCATCTCAATTCGTGAGTCTTGGTCATTCTAGGGTCACTATACAGAAAGACAAACTAGAACAAAACAGGACTACGTGCACACCGGAAATATATTTAGTTTTAGATGAACAAGTCGCAGTTATTCCGAAAGAAATGTGTCGATGCAGTAAAGAGTAAACAATTGCAATTTTAACTAATTTCATTGGATCTTGAGAGCGTTCAGAAAAAACCGGAAGGACGTATTGTGCGTTAAAAAGTCGTTCAGATATTATGTTTGCTTGGCAAGGGCAAACTTCTAGAGTAGACCTTCTAAAACTGGTTTAGCAGAACCTCCGGGTGTCGAAATTTCAACCTAGCCCCAGACGGCAAATTACAATTTCCCAACTCAAAAAGTTGTTTTATGGCTTTTACGCAAACACGTTTAACACAATCGGTACATGCCATAATTAAAAATAGGTACAGAAATTAAATTTTATGATCCCGAAATTCTTATAAGTATTTACCGCAAGTAATTTGTAATAGCCGTAGTATTCTACCGGTTTCTTGCTTTTTGCATACTAGGTCCACCCCTTTCTACGACAGAGACGTCTCCTGTCTTCCTGTTCACGGAGTTTTCTCCGAAAATAGGTACTTATGTGGGAGTTTAGTCAGTAAGAGTCATAATAAAGTCATAAAAAAGTATCCATTTGTAATATAAGGGGTTTACGGAAACTGAACTCGATTGACAGTCGAGTCAATCCAGGGACGCGACCGAGTGAACTCTATTCTGCGATTCTTACAAAATAGGGTCATTCTCGGACGCGACCCTGAATTAACTTGAATGCCAATTGCCAATGCGAGTTTCGTTTCCGTACACCCCTATAGTCTTTTGTAAAGTTTGCTTTTTGCATACTAGGTCCACCCCTTTCTACGACAGAGACGTCTCCTGTCTTCCTGTTCATCGAGTTTTCTCCGAAAATAGGTACTTAGGTGGGAGTTTAGTCAGTAAGAGTCATAATAAAGTCATAATAAAGTATCCATTTGTAATATAAGGGGTTTACGGAAACTGAATTCGACTGGCATTCGAGTCAATCCAGGGGCGCGATCGAGTGAACTCTATACTGCGATTCTCAGAAAATAGTGTCATTCTCGGACGCGACTCTGAATTAACTTGAATGCCAATTGCCAATGCGAGTTTCGTTTCCGTACACCCCTATAGTCTTTTGTAAAGTAATATGATATCAATCTATATAGATGTGTTAAGTATATGAGTTTAATTATTCTCTTCGTCGTTTTGGGATTTGAATTCCAACGATTAGAGACCTGAATTAAAACGAACGCATGTTTAATTGCAAATCAATGAATTCGTTTGTTTCTAATAAAGTGAAATGTTTATGTATAATCAGCATGAATCCGCGAGGCATCGCGGGAAAACGAAATTGAAACAAATCAACCAACTCAGACAAAAATAGCTTATACAGCTTTATATTTATAAAACAGACTGTTCCAAATTAACAAACAAATTAGCAAAAATCAAATCATGTGTGCAACACACAAATTATTTATTTTTTCAAATTTAAAATTCATTTTCTTATTATTTCATTAAATTTTCGACGAATTTCTATTTTATGCCCAAGGCCAAGACCAAAAAGTAAAAAAGTCCTTTTTTAAAATAACTAAACAAAAACTTGTAAATTGGTGTTGTTGATTTGTGAATTTGAGGATTTTAATTGATGACAATGGAGATGTTCCGTGTCCCCCGGATGACCTATTTGACCTTCTAATGCAACAGCTGATCGGGACCACTATGGTGTACAATTGGAACACCTCTGCACGTCTAAGGCTCCAAGCGCATTCGTTTGAGTTCGTATTTTCGATTGCGTTTACAGCGAGAACACGAAATCGAACGAAGGCAATTGAAACCTTGGCGCTGCAGAGGTGTTCCTCTTATCCGCCATAGTAGTCCGGATCAACTGCGTGACGTCATCATGACGAAACGTGGAACATCTCCATTATCTAAATACGACAGCGTTGGCAATCACGCGTTGAGCTGGCAACATGGGTAACGCGAGACAGCATTTAACAGTAAACACTAGACAATAATTTGACAGGAGACAGAACTTAGGCATGAGAGAAACAGAAGACGACGTGTGAACTGATTTACTAAACTTTTGTACTTGTACTTGGGAATATACAATTAAACTCATTGCAATTACATGTTGACAGTTGCTGACAGTTGTTTGAGTTCAAATCTAAAGTTAACATAATAATAGAACAAAAAGTTGTTAAATACCCCGTTAAATGCAATATCCTGTACAATTTTGGTATACTTAAATCTTACCATTAAACCAAATTCGTAGCTTACTTTCGACTTCAAAATGGAACACCCTGTATATGTGGAAGTGTAAATTTCATGAAATTCACTAGGTAATTTTCAGATGTATTTACGTTAATTATCAAGTGATATTCTGATAGGTGCACTCAATTCAAAATGGATTAGGTACTGACGTAAACACTCAAATTATAATATAATCCCTAATGTCGTCCTTATAATTAACATTTGTGTGTTTCGTTTCTATAATATGCTAGAATATTATGTATTATACAGAGTAATGCAAAATAATTATCAGTAAGTTCGCCAAGCGCAATCCAGAAATTGCTTATTTATATTTACTATAATTATATATGCAGCCAAATGAAAGTCAATTATTTTCGATCACCTTATAGTCACGGTTTAGCACATATTTGCATATATGACAACCAGAATTAATTATGTAATGACCAATTTAAGAACAATTCAAAATATTAAAAAAATAAACATTTCACAAATATTAATTTCTAATTGAATTATTTAATTGGGCATTCTAAGATGACGTCACAAACCTCAAAATTTTACTTGTTGTACGGCATTATAGCATTGTGACGAATGCGTTGCATAACCAATAATGTGACAGGCTTTCATCCACTAGGGTCACGTGTTCAGATTCATCAATTGGTCGCAG
Source organism: Liometoxenus newtonarum (assembly GCA_030264535.1). Taxonomy (NCBI): domain Eukaryota; kingdom Metazoa; phylum Arthropoda; class Insecta; order Coleoptera; family Staphylinidae; genus Liometoxenus; species Liometoxenus newtonarum. The sequence goes on from JARJEB010003601.1 coordinate 7,425, forward strand.
GTATAAGAACATATATACCGGGTGTCCCAGACCAAACGATACAGCGGAAAATGGTAGATTCTACATGAAAAACTGAGTAAGAAAGTCCAATTAAACGGAAAGCAATTTAACTTGACCAATCAGAGAGCCTTCCCATGTTGAAAAACCTCCTCTTTCAGGAACTCAGTGGTTGCTATGACATATTGTTGATCGGGCCAGAATTACTTTGGTCGACTGTAAATAATTTAAGTAATGTAGGTTACCTGTCAGTCATGTTATAAATTCGTGAATAGCAACCACTGAGTTCCTGAAACAGGTGTTTTTTGAACATGGGAAAGCTTTCTGATTGGTCAACTTAAATTGCTTCCCGTTTAAAAACGGTGCTTCCCTGAACATTTTGGTATGGCACTTTCTTACGCAGTTTTTCATGTAGAATCTGCCATTTTTCGCTGTATCGTTTGTTCTGGGACACCCTGTATACATTGTTCGTTTAGTTTCAGTTTCAGATGATTCCCGGAAAGTACCGAACATTTAGGAATTGCTGCCTCAAGACATTACTACATCGTCAAGTCGACAAGTCTTAGAAATAGTTATAGATACAGGGAAACAACACCGAACTCCTTCAAAACTAAAATAAAATAAACCCGAACTAAATTCTTTGAAAATCTAGTTACAAGTTGCAAGTCATCTTTTGCGATAGGATTTTCAAGGATGGAATGATGAGCTTTCTAGGATTATTTTTATTACGTATAGGTCCACGGTATACATCGATATAGAGAAGAAAAATATCAAGAAAATGCCAAAAGACAAGACAAGGATTTTCATTCTGCAATTTGTTGAAGTAATCAATTTATTTATTTTTCTTTTGCCTTATATTCCTTTCATTGGCGTGCTATTATGTTTAAGGAGTTTACAGCGAAAACTAAGAAAGTGAAACTTTTAAAATAGAGATTTTATTGCTTATAGCTTTGAAAATAATCTCAACATGTACCTAATTAAGCAATAAATGAAACTCGAATTAATAATAAATTGGAATGTCTGTGGCTTAGCGGAATAGAGGGATGTATCGCGGCTGAAAAATAACAATTAAACTTCCTGGACGAGAGAATAGGGTTGTAAAGCAGTCTTCGTTGCTTTTAATTAAAACGCTTAGTTTGACCGCAATGGCAGCAATTTGTACTGCAACGTGTTTTAATGATTAATTTTTCTAGTGACAATATTAATTAATTTCTTGGAAATATTTTGTTTTCCAACTGAATAATAAAAGACGGCTTTAATTTATTGAATGTTGCACATTGTGTATAACATTATTTCAAGAGTCGATGGAGAACTCGTCGATATTGTTGTACTTCAATGAACATAAACCAAGATTGTAATTACTTATTGATCAGGTAACGATCAGGTTTGGGCTACTGGGAATTGATCAATCTTTTGATATTTTCCGTATCGCGTCAATTGGACGCGGTCAATTTGACGCGCGACAATTGGACGCTTATCTTACAGGTAAGGAGGTTAGGCCCTATTGGGGTTAGCAGGAGGGTTAGTGTAAAAACACAAAACGTACTTTGGTTTTAGCGTACTTGGCTTTTTGTCGTACGCGTCCAATTGTCGCTCGTCCAATTGACCGCGTCCCATTGACGTATAACCGATATTTTCTTATGTTTGATCCTGAAATTACAAGTTAGCAAGTTAGGTACTTAATATCAATTCTGGCTTACTTTTTCCTGGATATTCAGAATTTCCGCACGTTTCGTCCTTATCCCCAACTAAATTTGGGACATTCGTATATAGGAACTTTATTGTTCAGATATAAGTAACAAATTCATGAATACAAAATATTTACCACAAAATATAACGACCTGATAATATCGTGCAGCAAATTACACTTTTTGTTGGTTTACATTGTCCACTAATTACACAGATGATTGATAAGTGCCCGTCAGGTATTTGGTTTGGGTGCTGGCATATTCAAACGTTCCAAAAAAAGTTTTATTGTTTTTTTTTGTGGCATTCGTATCAAATTTCATGAGTATGATAAATGTCCAGTCATGTTTCAATGGTTTCAACTCTCTTTAGTTTTTATTCGAAATTTTCCGGATACAAAAATGAAATCGATATGCAGTAATTGGTGCATGCGTATCAATTTCAAAATCACTTTATGTTTTCGTCGTCATCGCGTCAGCTTGAACATTTTTCATTTTTACAGGTACAGCATTTTTTTAATTTAGAAAAAATAACATTTTTCCAGCCCCTGTTAGAAAAATAATAAATCGTTTTGTATTTATATAACAAAGAACATACAAACGATGAAAAATTCATACTCATCGTAAATTTTATGAATCGTGGAGATGTGAGAATTATACAAAAGTAATGTAGGACATCAATACGCGTGTACTGTGTATACTTACACATGTTTTAACAAATTTAAGGATAACATGCTCATATGCACCAGTCTTTTCATCAAAGTAAATTATACTCCAAATTGAAGGATTACATGTCAGAGGCTATGAACATACAAAATTTTATTCCGCTTGAAAATTGGAAGAAGAAAATGTGAAAGAGTAAGTATGAAGAGGAGGAGTTAGAGTGAATCAAGGACTTAAGGTCCTGGGATCTAAAGGAATGCGCGAGTGTAGATGTATCTTATCGAGGAGAAAGGAAAATGAGTCTCTCTTATTCAGCGATTATATACTCTTTCAAATAAAATTCTAAACTTCAGATATAGACGGGTGGGAAAGTGCATCATCCTTTTTTTGAGTTTTTTTTTTCATAATTTATATCTTCCTTTCAAACACTCTGCGTGAACAACTCAAAGAGTACTTTTATCACTTTATATGTTAAAAAATTTACAATCAGGTATCAAAGGGAATGAGTCGCTTTAGTTTGCTCATCATTAAGTAATTAATTTAGAGCGTACTGTAAACGCATGTCGACGCATAAACAAAGTAAGTGCATTTTTAATAGTATTGGGTACACGGTTCCATTAATACTTTGAAGTGTATAATTCCATTAAAGTCACAGAACACAGAAGAAATGAATTTATCGGTCATTAATAAAGTTATTAATATGTGAAAATTGTGTAATAGTTTTATGTTGATGGAACAATTTTCGCTATACGTACAAATGAGGCTATTCAGTAAATGAATAAGAAATGAGAAAAACTTTATGTTCCATCATCATCATTATCATTATACGTTTTGTTTGTTTTTGCTATTTGCGCCGCCGGAAATGGAAAAGAAAGGGAAGTGAATTCGAAGCGATTACAGTTTTTGGGTAAACTCACTTTCTTAAACAAGGTGTATAAATAATGTTTATTGAAAACAAGTAGAAGAGATTAGCCCGAATACGAGGACCACCTCCAGATGGGAATTTAACATGGTAGGTGAAACGTGGGAATATGTGGATTATTGTGTGGATTATTATGTGGATCAAACACACATAATCCACATATAATCCACATATTCCCACATTTCACCTACCATGTTAAATTCCCATATGCAGGTGGTACTCGTATGGGCTAATCTCTTCTTCTAAAACATACGGCGAAATGGGGATGTTGTTAAAATTAAAACTTAAAACAGTAGTTGCAGTTTGTACGCTTTTAAGTTAAAATAAAGTTTTCCTGTATAAACTTTGTTTTATATCTAAGAGTTTTTATTAATTTATTGCAGTGATCCGTCATAATAATTAATTAAATTTCATCTAGGTAAGAATTTTAATTACTTTAAGAAAATATGTTCAATTACTTGGAATGTAATTACAAATGAAATCGAATGAAACAATTTAATCAAAAGCCCAAAAACGCTTGCTGATTAAATACTTGGATGGAACTTCATTTAGTAATAGACGCTCAATTGACGCATTCTTCCAGTTGATTTATCTCATACCAAGCTCGTAACCGTAACTACGTAAGAAACGAATCGGAAACTGCTAACTTCATCATTTGTCAGATATTGAGATTTTCATTTTAGTACTTACATAATCTTTTACTATTCTCTCAATATACGGTTCGTTGATCACTGCATGATTTCTTTTCCACTAACAGTCGAACAGAACGAAGAAAATATTTATTTTCTCTTCAAATCCTTTAACATTTCTAGTGATGGTTGTTTGTTGATAACACAAGATAAAGAAAGTGTGACTCTTAAACTCTTAAAAGTTAACAGTTATTCAAATGAATTTTCTATACTCTCAGAAATATCTCTCTTGGTAAGTTATATTCAAAATGAATTGAATTTGTTGGGAATTTTGTACTGATGTTTGTTTAAAACAAACTTTTCAGACGAGAATTTACTGCATGAAGTTTATCAACATCACTATATTTGCATGAAATCGGGAAGAAAACATTGCCTTTCAGTCCCTCTGTGCACCGATTTATCTCTCAATTCAATTACCTGAATAAACAAATGGTTTAAACAAACATTCAGTGGTCAAAAACAACAGTGCCGGATTATCCAATTCCAATAGTTACCTCGATTCTAACCGTTGGGGATAGGGCCTGACATAACCTCATTTCTGCTCTAGTTTCAACGCGGATAATAAGCTGACAAATTATACATGCCTTCAAGTGACTAAAGCAACCAACAATATAAGCACCACGTGTAAATGTAAACAGTGCGACAACAAATATGAATTATTTACACGGTGTGAGAAATGTTTAGTTTTTAGTTGTAAAAACTCCTGTTTTGCTGCTATATACAGCACTAAATATCCCGTGGCAGTATTAAATTCTCAATGGGACAGATTCAGAACGAAATTCAAAGCCGAACGTTAGCTATAGCTTCGAAAATAGCACACGCGAAATACTCGTATAGACAAGCGACGATAGAATGGCTGGCAGGCCTTCTATTGTTTTCCATCCGCTTTTGTCTTTAATGTTGTACACAGGCACAGACAGGTCGAATCGATGAAGGCACTTCAAGTCGTTTCGATTTTCCGAACGTTTGATCCCTGGTTTTCTAGTCTGTATATACCTATACATATATATTAAGTTTCGAGACGGTAATGCTTCGTGCACGTAGCCATATAACTTTTGAAGTGGGGTAATCCGTTTCACGAAAAGCCACTCGAACTGTCGTTGCGGTATTAATTTCCTATCTCCTGTCAGTCGTATCTCGTATTGACCCAACCTTGTCAGAGGATGTGTAAATTGAACGCAGAAGTAGACTTTTTAAAGAATTGAGCAGTCTAAAAAAAGGTGTGCCTCAAATGGGTACTATAAGTCCCTTAGAAATCTCTGTTAGTGAAATCCAAAGTGGTAATTCAGATTTATTGACCTGCAGCTCCGTTTTTATGCCTAGTTTTCTGATTGTAAAGACTGCTTGGCCGGGAAGCAGAGAAAACGGAAAGAAACTAGGAAATCCAAATTCATACGAAGAATCTCTCGTCAGTACTTAACAGTGCATTGTGGTGCACTTGAAATGATAAAGGTTTTAATGAGACTATTTTTTGTGCATAAATGCTTATGCTAGTCTTCTAGTTGAACGACTTCAAGTACTTACTTTTTTTTCAGGTGGGTGGTCGTTTTCAACTTAACTCTTACCTTTTGTGTAGCAAAAGGTTTTTGAACCGTATACATATGCATTAACGACATTTGAACGTCTTGAAAGTATCAAAAACACTAATGCACTAAGTGACTAAGCAGAGGCGGTTTCTCAAATTTGGGCGGCCCGGGAAATGTTGGCGTTAATTTGTAGGTACCGTGTGAAAAATACAAATCACTTTGTTTAACACTCTATACTCTTCCCGATTAGACTCTAAGCAGTTTATTATACAATAAGTACCATCTTTTACCAGTTTACTTAACTCAACCTGGAGTCCTGGAGGTTGTAAAGGCAATAGAAGCGCATAGAAAAACGAATGATAAAAAGAGGGATAGAAGGAAAAAGTGCATTAGTGAATGAATTACTTTATATATACTGACTGATTTCCATTTGGACCAAATTGCAATTTTCTTTTTAACATATTTTATTTCCCAAGGATTAATGGAATTTTCCTGTTATCCTATAATAAATTAAAAATAAGTATATTAAAAACTAAATTAATTTTCAACCTTTTAATATGCAAAACTTCCAACACTTGTTTTCCAGTTCTAGAATGCAGTGTCACCTGTCATTCCATAAATTTCTTAAAATGAACGTCCTATAGTGCCGCTTGGGTGTAATACTTCGTATACCTACTTTGGTGGCGTAGATGCCATGACACATGCCAGTCCGAAAACTAATTTTATTCAATTTATAAGCGACTCAGCGTCTCATATTTCCTTATAGAAAATATTATTACAAGTACGAGTAAAAGTAGTAAATTCGCTACTGGGTTAAGTGAAATAAGGAAATGGAAGTCGTGCAAGAATTTGATGTATAATACGAACTTTACACTGAAACTGAAAATATGGAAGAGGAATGAAATTTATTACATTTCACATTTCGTCCTTACAAGAAAATTACTTAAACAATAAATATACTACAAAACTTTTACGCCTCTTAAGATTTCATGAAAACAAACACGCAGCTTGGTTATAATAATCCAAACAAAACTCGCATACAACTCAGTCCTGTACATAAGTAAGTTCCACAGATAGAATCAACAATTCATCCTTGAAACTTGTTCGAATGCAGTTTGAGAACATTAGTTTGTTATGTATGTCCTTGAAGAGTTGCAAACGTGCGTTATCATTTTGGCTTCTGGTTTCTTTTGGAGAGTTTTGTTTTACTTATACTTATTTACACATATATAGATATAGGGATTGATTCCTTTAGGAGGACTTGTTGGAAAGTTAACAAACCCCTTTGGGTTTCAAACGCTTAATACATTTTCTTTTTTGGCTGGATGCTGTATGCGGTCGAAATGTTTAAAGTAATTTTGATCGAAAAGTGGAAGTTGCACAGATATTTAGTGATATCAAAACGAAATCAATCTCATTTTCACTTTCCGATCAAAATTGTGATCGACGACTTATACGAAATCATACTGTATACGGTCGGAAAGTTGTGCGCTGCGAATTTAACGCGCCGATTTATTTGTATTTAGTTAACATATTTTCCTCAGACCGTCCTTGTTTAGAAGCACTTTACCATAACAATTAAACGTAAATATACATTATTAGCGATTACGTTATCTCCAAGTTGGTATTTTCGGCGTCCTTCAAGTAAATATGTTTGTGTCCTTCGAACAAAGTAATGAGGCACTGCTTGAATGTCTCGTGTATTGCATCAACTTGTTCCCTTGTTGGCTGTTCAATTTTTGGAATTTCCATTGGTTTCCCGACTAAAATGTTAATCAAAATATTATCTTTGTTAGGTAATGGCAAGCAAAACGTACCAACAATAGTAACTGGCCTTCGATGTGGCATAAAACTGAAATAATTCTGGATCCAACTACGACATGCCGAAACTAGTAGAGGAATACCAGCATATTTCTTAACGAATTCCTCTACTGAGTGTAAGAATGAACCTTCAGGCTCAGGGTTCACGATGTTATCAAATAGATCAGTCTCCCCGAACGAAATGACAGGTACCAACGCGGTTCCGGTTTTCAGTGCACAACGCACGAAGCGTTTCCTCTTATTGTAGACAATCTTATACTGTCCAGGACGACAATGAAAGACTTCAGCTGCACCGCCAGCCACCAGAACACAAATATTACCACCACTCTCATTGCTCAATACGTATTCGATTGATTTAG
>JARJEB010003608.1:0-10926 GCA_030264535.1 Liometoxenus newtonarum
CCGTAAAAGTAATTTTGATCGGGAAGTAGAAATTGTCAAGAAATTTAGTGATATCAAAAAGTAATCAATCTTATTTCCACTTTCCGATCAAAATTACATTTACGGTCGACGAGTTCTACTAAGTCGTAGTCGACATTTTTCTATTTTATGCTTAGTTTATGCAACCAAGTATACGAGGCATTTGTTTGCAGTATTGTTGATAACATTCGTCTGAAAATAATGCATTTTTATTTTATTCTCATTCACTTAAATATTTTTAATATCGTTCAATTGCATGGGGCCCGAAATGGAAAATTTCACGAACCGGAACGATTCAAGTTAAAAAATTTCAGATGTATGTTACATAACCATACAATATTAATATTAACATTAAATCAATAAATCGGTGCGTTAAATTCGCACCGCACAACTTTCCGACCAAGTAATACACTCTACGGTTTTGTAAAACTCGTCGATCGTAAAAGTAATTTTGTTCAGAAAGTGGAAATTTCATTGATTACAGGGTTTTATATCATTGAATTTCTCTACAAATCCGCTTTCCGATCAAAATTACTTTTACGATCGACGACTTTGATATCATACTGTGTGTGGTGTATATGGTCGGAATGTTGTGCGATGCGAATTTAACGCACCGATTTGTTTAAAAAAGGTATCATATACCTATTAATATTTTTCTCTAAAAAATGTATCAAAAAGTCAGAAAAATATAAATAATTTAGAAAATGTAATGTTCTCGCTAAAAAATATCATAATGTTAAATAAGTACTTTAGTAATAAAAATTTAATATATTTAATATATTTTATACACTTCGTATTCATTAATTTGTCTAACAGAATTATGTCGAGCGTTTTTTGTCGATTGGAAAGTTGTGAGTTTTCAAATCCATATTTTGTTGGTAGGCATATGATGAGAAAATGCTAAAATTTTAAATACGTTAGGACGAGTGACATGAATCTCGCAATTTTTGAACACAACTTTACAATCGTCACATTTTATGCGAAATATTTATGCTAATACGATATTGGCTATGGAAAGTATATACCTAGATAGAAAGTTAATGGACGTCAAATATATCCATTAATATTTATGTTTCGCGACGTCGCATCGGATAAAGCGTTGAATTAAGTTTGCAAACTTTGGAAAATTTAAAATCTTGAAGCAATGAAATTTGTTAGGAAATAGTTAAAATAAATAAGTATCTACATATCAAATAAGAACAATTTAAGAATAATGTTCGGCGACGCGTTGAAAAAAAAATCACGTTTAATATACCGGGTGTCCATTTTAACTCTTACATTAAAAGTTTTTTAACTTCCATAGTAGATAGAGTTCTGAAAATTGCAGAATATATTTATGTATTTTTTATTACCTTGATTGCATTTCCGGTTATACCGGAAACCCCATATATTATTACATTTTCTGAAAGGGCTTCTCAAGTGCTCCATAATGATACCCCACTCGATATACTTCCACCCCATAGATTTTGACTTATTTGTATTTATATTTCAAAAATCGCAAATGCAAGCATTTATACAAAATGATTTGAAAAAAGAATTTTTAGCAAAAACCTTATTTATTATTATTAAGTGCCAACTAGTTTCGACAATTCCGTTGTTGTCTTCAGGAATTGTCGAAACTAGTTGGCACTTAATAATAATAAATAAGGTTTTTGCTAAAAATTCTTTTTTCAAATCATTTATAAAAAAAAACACCTTATAATCATGGAGACCAACCACTACATTTATACAAAACTATTCATATTTTAATAAATAATTTATGAAAACTGAATAATCAAACATTTATGATCAAGATAAGCTTTGACGGATGTTCATTGATTTGCTCGTTTCCTCATTACACTTTAAAGCTGACCATTTAGAAACACGCTAAAGTCATTTTTATCAAATAGCATCCCTAAATTTTTTTTGCGGAATCTACTTAACAATTAAATTCTTTACAAATTTTATTTAGATATTTTTTACGTGGCATTAATAGGTTTTGAGAAATCTGTAAAAAATCAAAATTCTTTGATTTTGTCATTAATTTCGTGTTATTACTGTCAAAAGATGATGTAATCCTGGAAAATTAATTTATAATTATCTACATTATATTCATATTTATGCAAAAAAAATATAAATTCCCGAAGTCCCTTCCGTTTGCATTGATGCATTTGGGTAAACAATCTACGGATCTCATTTCGTTGGCAGTAGCAGCCTGAATTTTTTAACATTTCATTTTTGATATTTGACGGTTCTAATTACAACTTCACACCATTTGTTAATGTGTGCTAATTGTTTGACAAAACAATAACCACAAATTGTTGTGATTATTGTTTTGTCAACATATAAGTCATTTTTTTCAAATAGCACCCCTATAATTTCTTAAAGAATGTAATTAACAATTAAATTGTCTACAAATTTCATCTAGATATTTTTTACGCAACATTAATAGATTTTGAGAAATCTAGGTGTATAGTCAAAATTATAAGATTGTGTCATTATTTTCTTGCTGTTAACATCGTAATTGATTCTTGACACTATGTTTCATGAAACATGCTGTCATTGCTTATTAACAGTAAGGTCAGTAAGTATATTTCAATGAAACATAGTGTCAGCAATCAATCACAGCCACCGATATTAACATCAATAAATAATGAGAAAATCATTCAATTTTGATTTTATACCTACATTTCTCAAAATCTATTAATGTTACGTAAAAAATATCTAAACAAAATTTGCAGAGAATTTAATTGTTAAGTAGATTCCGCAAAAAAATTGTAGTGGTGCTATTTGAAAGAAATAACTTTAGCGTGTTTCTAAATGGTAAGTTTTAAAGGGTCTTAATGAGAAAACAAAGAAATCTACGACTATCCGGCAAAGCTTATCTTCATTCCTGGCTCTCTATTAATTGATTATAAATATTGTATTATTCCGTTTTCAAAAATTATTAAAATATATGATTAGTTTTGTAAATGCTTGCATTTGAAATTTTTGAAATATAAATACAAATAAGTCAATATCTATGGGGTGGAAGTATATCGAGGGGGGTATCATTTTTGAGCACTTGGGAAGCCCATTCAGAAAATGTAATAATATATGGAGTGTTCCATTTAAACTAACAAAGTTGCAGTCAACTTCCGGTATAACCGGTAGTCCAATCAAGGTGAAAATATTTTACTTAAATAGACCCTTCTACTAAACCTAGATTCCGAAATTTTCAGACCTCTATATACTATCGAAGTTGAAAAACTTTTAATGTATCAGTTAAAATGGACACCCTGTATATTCTGTATATCTACAACTACTATTTGACCAAAGTTTGTTTCACGTCAGTGAAAATTTTTTTAATTTAGGTTGCTAAAATGAAACATCAATTATTATTATCCTTGTTATCAAAATCAGCTGAATGCTTGGAAATGTGAACCTGAATGAACAACAAAAGTTTGACGAACGATATAATAATCCCTTTTCTAATAAAGAGGATTTCTCTTGAACCTATAACAACAACAACAACAATATAACAACATTATAAGAAAGTTGATACAACGTTGTACTCAATCAATGCTCGAAGGTAATATAATCACGTCGAACAGTCAGTCTGCTCTGAATTTGGAGATAATTTCGTCAATGCTCTTAAAACTTATTGATGGATATTTGAAACTGAAGATACTAAAAGAACTTTATATTCTTAAGTCTATTCTTTTTATATTAATTTATAAATATGAATGGAAGGAATTGCAAATGTATATTATTTTATAAAATTGTGTACACTTGAAAATGAAACAATATCAATTTAATATAAAATAATGAAGTTCAAAAGGGATTAAAGCAAGCATATTTCGTTTGATTGAGTTGTACATACAATGAAAAACCATAAAAAAGCCAAGCAAGTATATTAAAATGAGCATAATAAACAACATAAAAGTAAAACGAGGTATATCTTAATTTGCGTAAATATCTTCAGGAGATTTCTCCCCTTTCTGCTTTTTTTTTCTTGAAATCATGAATTCAATTTTGTTTTTGGATCCAGAGGAAAAGACAATTTAAGAAATGATAGCAAATAAATCGGTACACATGGCAATATACAATTTTCGGACCATGCTGTACCTATATAGTGGTAGCTGCATAGAAATATTTACTTATTCGGGCTAAACAGTCACGATTCCATAAAAAAATATTTCCTCAAATATTTCGTGGTATATAATAAGGTCACAATACGTTCCTAATACTTCAACTTGAGGTCGAACTTAAAAATAAAAATGGATAATCTGAAATTGGAGATAATTCCAGAGCGGATGCTGTTCGCGTGAATGAACCGTTCAAAACAATGCCGGTGGAAGGAAAGACATAATCCCCCTAAGGAATTTGTTAGAGATGACGGAGACTTGGCAAGGCGTGTTATCCCTTAAACCAACCAAAACGCTTTGCGGATAGGCTTTCAGAGTTTTATTTTTCAACTCCTGGATTTTCCCGTAATGAAGGGAAACACATCAGAGTCCCTATTGTTAGGCATACATTAAACATTATAACCACTTTAAAATCCATAGTTTCCACCTCGGATCTCGATGGGAATTTTATAGCGAACTAGGTTACCGGGAGTGCAATAGTATAGCGAACCTATACAATAATAGCAAGGTACATTCCGATCCGTTGGTTGGTGTGGCCGGAATGTTGTTCATAGCGCACGCACACCCAGAAACACATACTTACACATATTGACGTCACACTAAAACTCAGTTTTTCGAATTCAGGGAATGTGTGATTCATCTAGATCCGTTGAATAACCGACATCGAATATTTGCATGAGTCCGAATGCATTTCTATTTTTTGGTACTTAGTGTTAGTTGGAAAATAAAACCAGAATGAATTTATTAGGCAATTAAGCGTGCATTTTATTAAAGCATACTAATTTCGTCAAGCATATACAAGTGTATGTTATCCAATTAGGCCCCTCCCGGATGACAAAAACAGAATACCTAAATGAAAAAAATCCATACAGGACATCAACTGTTTTCCTTGTTTTGCCATTATTGAATCAAATTAAATAAATAATTATATGAAAATTATATAAATAACAATCAAATAAAATTTATTAAATATCCAAACTCAGTATAGATAGACTTCGTGGGAAATGGGTATGCATGTGTAGATTTTTCAGCAAAACTACATCGAAGCCGAAACCTAGCTTATTAGAAACGTTCTAGGTTTGCAATCATAAAACTAAAACTTTGCTCGTTTCGCGCGCGCGTGCATTTTTAACAAGTTCTCCGCACATAATAAAATATACCAATATAAAATATGTTCGCGTTAATACAGGGTATATCTTATATTCCAGATGGAATAATATTTGCTATTCTAGACACAAATATAATAATTAATAACGACGTAAAGTGGATGAGCGTTGTGAGATTCGAAGGGTTCAGTGTATGAAAAACGAAAAAAAAAGAGGATGAACAGTAAATGCACTTAGGCTTGCAATGCTATATGAAGTTTTTTCGAAATAACGAATCGTGAATCGTGAAAATTCGCACCATGTTCGATGTATGGAGGACGAACGAAACGTAGTACGAGTAATCGGATGGCACCGGTTAAAAAATTGAACGTGTGGAGTTGATGAGCGAGTAGACGGGAGGGTTAATAATTACCATGTCATTGTGTGCTGCATAGCTTTTATAGTATATTCAGGGCATTTCTCTTTTAGCACTCCAAACAACCCCATTCAACATGCACGACTATACCTAACAACCCCCATACAAATATCCGTTCATGTTTTCCCATGTTTCTAGCCTCTAGCTCTAGCCACTCACAGCCATGATTCTCCTGATTTTTAACTTGACATAAGTAAATACACACACGCACGCATACACATGCACACACGTGCATACTCATGCATGCAAGCGAGAGAATGTATAAAGAAAACGACGTATCCGCTGAGTGTTTTAAGCATATAAACCCTCCAGAGTTTACTGAATATGATGAGAATAAACTAATCCTTGCACATGCACGCCCATATCTTTGTCCTCATTTGTATATTGCAACCCTTACATTATCTAACATGCTACTTTCTCATTCGGATTTCGTATGCCCCATTTATATTACTGTAGGCACGGTAAGCACTTAGATATATTTGTGAGACATAGTCTGCAGATACATATAACAGTAGTTAACCAACATGGGGCTAGGATGGGTAGGGTCGGAGACTGGGCATATTGCACATGATTCCCATTTTCAGGACGAATGGGGTCGAGCAAAGATACCAACAAGCAGAAGAAGTAGAACTAGTTGCTGCTCGGTTTTGACTATTTACTAAAGTTTATTGTGTAATATGGATGTAGGGTGTCATCTATACTCAAGCATTTATACAAATGACAAGTTTACATATTTGGTAGAGAATATATAATGAATGGCAATTAAGCTGAGTGGTTAAGCTATATTAATAGAGCAAAAACATTTAATTTGTTTGGCGCAAATTTATTTCTTCACAAAATAAAAAATAAATTATATTACAGTTTTATACATTCCTTTTGCAATTAAATATGAATGATAAAGTTGCAAAAGATTTTCAAACTAATAATACATAACTAGACATTCTATTTTGTTTGAAGTTCTAAGCATTATGATTATTGAAATGTAAATTTTAAACAGTAGTTAAAACTTATGGATACATAAACTGGCTAGAAAATGTCATATGTAGATGGAATACAAACATTTTGTACTGCTCACTCAATGAACACTTTTGTTTGCATATAATACATCTACATAAATATATTTATCGCATAATTTATATTAGGCTCTGCCTAAAGAACAGAAATTGAATACCAATTGAATAAAACTCCAACAAAAGTATTGTTATGGGAAGTTATTTAATAATTTTTTCTATAATAATTAGATACAGACGGTTGTCATGTTATCTTTGATTTTCAATTTTTAAAAACAACATCTGAGTCTATAAAATAATAAATGATGCACAAAGTGCAAATGAAACATTTAACAAACAAGCAAATGAATTTTAAACACTATTTTCATAAATGAGTAAGTTATTTTTGCTTCTTTTAAGTCTTATTACAGAATGCTACCTTTATGTTGGTCACTTAAGCGGAGTGACAGAACGCAGTTTGGTGAGACTGTGAGAGAGAACGTAAACGAAAAATGCGGGTCCAACACAATAGGCGCTTTCGATTTGACCAGGAACAGTTCCTGAACTATTCCATATAGGACAGTTCAGGAAGTGTTCCTCTTCCTAACCTTCTCGAAAGTTGTCAAATTGAACGGCATTGCCAGGATGAGAAGCGCCAATTTTATGGACGACGACGTCGGGGTCAAGATTCAAATTTTCTTTCGCAACATTCCCAAATTCCCATCCCAACCATGCTTTTTTATAATACTTATGTTATCAAAATGATAATACCAAACCAAGTTAAACCAAGTTAATCAACCCTCTGGTCATCTCTCCTCAACTTTGACAGTTCGTTATCTGTTCCACCCGTTCCCGCAAATAGGTAGGAACACTTAGCGGGTGGAGGAAAATTGGAACAAACAAGAGAACGGCTCTTAAAGTGTTCCCAACAAATCGAATGCATTTATCTTTTCCGGAACCGATACTGAACTGTTTAAAAGAGCAAAATGAAAGCACATAGTGTAGACGGACGCAGAATATGCGAATTGGAGGATATACGTAAGTTATTCGTAGGCGATGGAACCAAGAGCACGCTCAGTCGACAAGACCACCCGGGAATCAATACGCTCGCAATGCAGGTCGCGCGGAACACAGCGCGCACATACGTCTCACCCTTGAACGTACGATATCTTATCTTGTCTGAGCGAGTCAAGTTGCCTACAGTCAGGGCCGTAAAAAAGAACTCTGGCTTATTACAAATAAAGAGGACAAGCCTTACGCATGTATTTTGCCATATAAACCAGGGTACCATACGTTGTTCTGCTGTATTACAACGTGGATACCATTACTGATCATTTAACCGTCAGATCACTTGTCAACTTTAAAACTGAAAACCTCATATGTTATTCACCTATTCGAGAAACTATTATTTCCATTTGGGATTTTCGATATAGAGATTGGTAACAATTTATATTTAAATCTCCGTGCAATTGGAGCTTCAATATGTTGGGATATTTGTGCCACTTGGTGTCATCAAAAAATATCGAGAAAAGTATGACCATGACCACCTGCTTCAATCATATGTGAAAATCTGAAATAAGAGGTGTTTTGACATGCAAAATTGACACAATGTAATATGCAAATTCATTAGCAAATTCTCGTAAAACCACTTGTCAGCACGTATAATGTAAAGCTCCCAGGTCTCGTTAAAAATAGATTAAACGCATAGCTTCGTATTCTGTAATTCAAAATGCAATCCTATCGCGACCACTTTCATCGCCTTCGCCTTCTTCAACTCGAGCGTTCCGTTTCGCGGTTCGCAAAGTAATAAAATTCGAAATGTTCCAGCAGACGAGGAAATACAAATTCTTTTAACTTGTGCATTCAAGTATGAAACGTATAAGGAAAGTGAAGAAATAGAGAAATAGTGTGGT
Source organism: Liometoxenus newtonarum (assembly GCA_030264535.1). Lineage (NCBI taxonomy): Eukaryota > Metazoa > Arthropoda > Insecta > Coleoptera > Staphylinidae > Liometoxenus > Liometoxenus newtonarum. Next base: position 8,548 of record JARJEB010003608.1, read on the forward strand.
GAACAAACGGCAAGTGTCGCAAGCAAGCTATACATTTACATTGTGAGCAAATAGATACATGGTTGCACAATAAATGGTGGCACGATAATACTAGATTTATATCCCATGAGCCATAAAAATTCTAGTCTAGAGCTTTGTACTTCTAACACTACAATGTTGAATAGTTGCGATTTGCGATCCTTATAAGGTTGCAATAATAAGTAAGATATGCGGTGATTTAAACAATTTAACCAATGCATATTTAAAAAGCAGGCCGTAAATATGTGCATTGTAATTTCACTGATATTTATCAACTAATATTGTCCAGCGCAGTCGGTTTTGCGAAGAAAATTGTCATACCGTTAAACTCAATGATAAGACGCGCAAAACCTGCACAATTCGAGAAATGAATGTTAGAAAATTTACATTTTGTCATTTCATATATGCTCCAGAATTTACGTTTTATGACAAGTTAATAACTTTAAGCAGAACCAACAGATGTACAGGCTAGTTGACTAGAATGTGTAGGGAAGAGTGAACACGTAATTGAAAGGCACAAGTGCGACTCTTGCTTGTGCACGAGTCAACAACATTTTTATGAAATGTGATGTACACGCTCTAATATAACGAAAAGCGCTACCACATAGTACGTTCACGTGCGCATTCTCCGTATACAGTGCGTCCAAATCAACATGAGCCATCTTAAGTAACTGATTTGTTTGACAAGCGCAACAATGTTGGATAAATTAACACAAAGGTACAAAATCGATTTAACGGATCTGTTTCAGAAAATTTACACTTGATGGTCGATATAGTTTGGGCACCGTGTATAAATTATCCTCTTAATATAAAATTGGTAATTCACAAACCAAAAACGTCGCACATTATTCGAGAAATCCTTACCTACATCATTCAAGCCACGGATTTAAAATATATGTATGATGCCTAGTGCATGCAAATAGAAAAGGAAACATATTGAAATTTAACACTTTTTATTAGATTAGAGAGACCCGGATATGTGTGGTGACGTTGGGTTAAATAGTTAAATTAGTGAACTATATGGTTTTTGTAGTACAAGAGAGATATAAGAAAAAATAGACTATGGTAATCCGTCGCACTGGCTTGAATGGTCGGTCTTGGACCTGAGTCGCCACAGCTCCCGTAGCTCAATTGGTTGGAGAGTTAGTCCAGAATGCCGCGGTTGCTGGTTCGATTCCAGCCGGAGAGTGACTTTCCTAGACAGTGCTACATTTTGACTTGCTTATAAATTTGAAAAATTTAATGTAATTCAATATTACATACGAAACGGATGCATAAGCAATCTTTAAATTCGGTTAACCGTCTTAATACATTAACAAAAGAGATATTTTTCATACAGGCACGGAAGGCAATGAACTACTATAATTCACAAGAGTTAATTATTGCCCGTGGACGTGGACGTGGTAGATACGAAGTCCTATATTTATTTTTAGGTCTGTAGATTCGAACTGTCATCGACCAATAGGCATTCCTTTAAAACTATATCCAGGGACGGATTTAACTAGAAGGTAAATATATTTTCAAATATTTTTGTGTTCCATCATAATAATTAGGTAATTTGTGGTTTTTCGTGTGTAGCAAAGTTATTGTTTTTTTTATTATAAATAACAATAAGTTTGCTACAAACGAAAAACCATAAATATATTTTCCCTAAGGCGGAAAATAAATGGGAGGTTGTTAAGGATGGCCCTACATGCAATCCTCACAAAAAATAACCCCTAGGGTAGAACCACGGCTGTTATCAAATACTTGTGTTAAGGTTCTTTTTTAAATAAATTAAATATAACATAAAATCACATTTTAAATAGGTAAGTATTATTTAATTTGTCATGTATATAATATCCGTTGATACGTTCCTATAAAATGACTCATGCACATATTCGCAGACGCCAAGCCTGAAATGACGTCAGTTCGTATCTTTAAAGGTGCCCGTCCACGATGAGATTTTTGGTGAGATTTCAGCTATATCAGGAGTTTTACAGTGCAAATAGTTGTGACACACATGAAAAAAATACAAAATTTTGCGCTCTCACATGTATCTCACAACTATTTCCAATGTAAACTCCTGTTGTAGCTGAATTTTTAATGACACAATACAACAATCTCACCGAAAATCTCATCGTGGACGCCTACCATAAGGGTTAAATTTAAGGTATTTAAGGTAATTTAAGTATCTTTATCCCATTGACGCCGGGAGGGGGGTGCAAAAGGTTGCACTTGCACCCCCTTGGCTTTTACTAGAAACACGCATAATGGGTTCAGAACACATTACACAAAATAAATTTTAAGCAAAAGTCATAAAAAACCAAATGTCTCAAAAAATTCCTAATGTCTCAAAATTTGACAATCCAATTTACACAA
>JARJEB010003609.1:0-10843 GCA_030264535.1 Liometoxenus newtonarum
CTTGCACCAGTTCAGAGGCGGATTTAGGCATGGTCTTTAGTATGGCTGCAGCCCAGGGCCCCGTACAGTCGTACGTTTCCGCTCGATTACTTATTAATGTTCATTTCAAGGCCCAACCGCTATCGCGTTCCTGAAACTCTTCACTATTTCATAACTGTCGGCATATCCACGCATAATTTTAACTTTGGTATAGGTATACCGCAAAAAGTTCAAAATTGTGTGATTGCCACATGTCATCATCCAAGTATCCAGACTTTGGTTAATCAGGTAGGGCCCCTAAAGCTAGCGGTCCACCCCTGCAACAGTTTCTTAAACCGCTCTTTAGTTAAGTTCAGGTCGTTCAAAGCTATACACCTCAAAGCTCATCACTTTGTTAAATTGTGGAGTGAATAGCGCACCAGTTGAAAGTCTCAAGCTGCGTCGGTGTCGAGGTGAGAATTTATGAGCCAAGTGCCGAATTGACAGTAATTCGTGTTTAAAGATAACCATTATACTCAATGTGTTAGATTTATCGATTTCGTATAAGATCATAATTCTTTTTCTATAACAATATTTGTCAAAGCATAACCCGCATATTATCAATACAACCAAACCATCATTTGCCATGCTTGATTAGTTTCTCTTCTTCTTTCTTTTTCTTTCATCGTCCAAAAAAAAAGGAGCGAAAGAAATGAAAAAGAGAAATATGGTGAAGGTAAAAGGCAAAAGGGAACGAAAAGAAAGTGAAAGGCAATAGATCATCTCTTTAGTCAATATGTCCACGCACAAGTAGATTTTCGTTGTAAGTTGTAAGTTTATGTTCATCGCAGCATATAGCAATAAATATGAAAGACGCGTGCGGCATCAGGTCGATTCACAACCCCCATAACACTGCAACAACAACAAGAACAAGAACAAGAACATATTTATGGTCAAAATTAGCCGGCTTGCTTACTGTTTCCGCGTTTCGCCAAACATCAACAAACAGAGGAATACAATGAGGAATTGAGACAGGTACAGGTATAGTTTTATGATTGATGGCTTTGTGATAAGTGCTGCTGTTGACTTGCTACTTGTTGAAACAATTAGATATATCTTCTAAAAGATTACATTTATTTATATTTATTTGTTGGCCAGGTAAATTTATGTCTTTTAGACATAAATTTAGGTTTGATTAACGTAATTTATGTCAAAATATAAAATATTGATAATAGAAAAAATTGCGCGCGTTCAGAGCAAAAGTGCAACGTTGCCGTCATTCAGTGGAGGACTTGACATTTACTTATTTTGATATTACAACATTTATGAAACAATATCTAATATTCTATCTCGTCTTTTGCATGGTTGTATATAGGTAGTTTAATATTAGATATTGTCCATCATTTTTCTTCTTCTTTTTTCAATTTAATACACGTTTTGTCTTATAACTTATGAGTGCCTGTAACATATCCATACATATAGAGTTGGCAACATGAGAGCACATGTGCAATATCTCTCGAGATATTTTTGGGGCAACATGAAACAGGGAAAGGAAACAAATTTGAATCCTTTGCATGATGTACACAGCTTGTTTCAAAATAGATATTGTAATACTACATATTCATCATTAGATCCATACACCTCGACCAAACCCTGTTTGGTTTGCTACACTCTGTATATGTTGAGATATGGACACACCATGATGGGCATCCAGTCGAATTATAATATTACGCCAATATATGAGGCCTCATCTCATATAGCGTAAAGTGACGCCATCAATCTGAGCATGTTCAGAGTCTCTACGTTCAGAAGATAGGACTCGAAGGACCAGTACACGACGACTGACACGCTCTTATTACTTTCCATATTGTGGCAATAAATCTAAATAATATGCAATATAAAATATTGCCTCACACGTACAACAACCGAGATGGAAGCTACTGACATACATGAGCACTGAATTTGTATTTGACTTTACCCGAAGTTAAACAACTGATACCTCTCGTAGACCTCTCTTCTAACAAGTATATGTTTATGAAGAGAAGAGTGATGTTTTTAGTTAGTAGTGTAGAATGGAAACGAGGGGAGTGAGAAGTCCCTTGAGAAAGTTCTAATATTCCAAGTGGACATTGGGGACTTGCAGTTAACTATACTCGAAGCAATCTGAGGTTGGGAGGGGGCTGCAACTTCGATGTCTGAGGGCTATTAAATGGACATAACATCAAATTAAACTAAATTATGTGCATTTATATAATTGGGGAACAATTTCGCTGATGTTTCTGCAGCAAATACAAACAAATTCTGCTTTGAAAAAGCTGATCAATCAAGTCTTGAAAGCCTTCTAGAGAACTGAGCAGAAATTTATGAACAAGTAGTTAATTTTTAATTTTCTGTTTAGTTGCCAATTTTGTGTAGTTTCTGTCAAGGGATTAAGGTAAACGTTCAGTTGTGGAACAAGTATCATCAATGCGATGACCTCTCATGATTTGGGTTCAGGTTCAGGGGAATAGAAGGAACAGGTGATTGGAATGATGAGCAAAGTTACCACAATCACTATCCCAATCACGCAGATTTAACTTTATTTCATCACGTCTTCAGGAAAGGACATGAAAGGGACCTTAAACTTTTAACAGTTTTAGACCCTGATACTAGCCGGAGTTAGCTCAACACGTTGTGGAAATGACCAATAGACTTTCATCAGGACAAACACTGAAGACTTACCAAAAATCTCAAAGGATATCATAAAATAAACGGACAAATAGAAAACTTCCTAATAAGGAAATAACTAAACAGATATGCCCCTTCACTCTTAATCCCCCAAGGAGTTAATTCGTAGATGTCCATACTATGTGTTTTGGTAAGGGCTAGCTGAACCAGTTGGAACACATGTGTAGATATTTTTTGTTTGTGGATTTGGTAAGAATTTTTGTTGAAATTGTGAAAGCATAGTGGCTGGACAAAAAGTAAGTGACCTAAGGGCCATTCGGTCGTCTAGGCGTTGCCGAAAGAAGATTGAATGCTCTCATGAGGATTAGACGAGTCGTATCTAAGGAAGCCGAAAGCTATAGCAAGGAATTGCCCGAATGACTTGCATATTATCCACTACCCGCCCAAGGAACTGGAATTGGGAACAAATCTGGACGACTCTGAACAAAGCAATGGTTCAACGAAGTAATAGCGAAGCAATAAGTAAAAAACCCCAAATAAAAAAAAACAAGAACCAAAAAAAACAGGGCTTCAACAAAAATCAATGCAAAAGATTTATAATTGTGATTAAATGTTCTAACTATTTTTCTTATCTGTTTTTTTTTTTGGAAAGGAATTTAAATTTCTCCATACGTTGCACATAAATATGAATGCATTTTTCCAAAATTGTGACCATCGGAAACGAATATTTCAAATTTCAAGTTATAGAAAAAAAAGTGGATGAGATATGGACTCGTTGTTTTTATGCAGTTTTGAGTTTTATATAAACGTTGCATATAAACAAAGTGGATTCAGAAGAAGTGAAAGAATAAAGTAAAAGTCTCCACTGGAATTTGCCATTGAGGGAGTTCGCTGCTGGGGCTGTGCGGTTCCTTCTCTCGCGGCGAATTCATTGGAATTGCAAATCTAATGACGCTGGTGTTTGTTCGGTTTTATAGAGAGATATATAAGAGACTATGCTAAATGCGAGCGCAAACCAGGGGCAAAAGAAACGAAAACGAATGCAAAAGTAAAAGATATATGTATATAGATAGATAGAAGCAGAGAGATGTGAAGTTTTGAGACCCTCTCTCCGCCCCCACTCTTTGCACAAAAGCGGAAACGGATAAACTCGGAAACCGGCACAATGTCGCGGTCGCGGGAGATAAAGTAACTGCAGGTTTGTGCAAAGGAAAGAGGAATGATAGGAGCCCAAAGATGGTAGGGTAAAGGAGCAGTAAAAGAACCGGCTGAAGAGGACTCAATGCGCTGTCGATGAATATGATAAATACATTTATAGATGGTTTTGTATAAATATAAATACAAATGCGTATAATGTGTAGGTGTTTAGGTCTACTGCGAAGGGTGTTTTGCAAAACTCGATAGAGAAGGATTTATTTCTGAAAAAATAGCAATAGTTGAACACTTTGTACATGAAGAAGGAGAATTTTTGAGGGAAATGAAGTGTGCGTCTATGCGTTTTGTCCACGGATCTGTTTAGATATACCTCAATGCGTTGAAACATTTTTACCGTTGCTTTTCTTCAAAAATTTTTACCTTCCCGATTTCTGCTCAACTATAAAGCGACAATAGCCAAAAAAAAATCCAACATTCAACAATAACAACTTATCTTTATACGCTTTTTTATTTTTTCACTTTTCTCTGTGAATTCTTGCTCTTTCTCTTCAGTTTAGTTCAGTACAGTACCATTTCGTCTTCTAACTTGTCTCATGGCTTTGTGTAACCTGGGAAAATGTAAAACATGCGGAAAAAGAAGTAAAAGCAAAATACATCATTTGTATGTGCAGTGAAGGATATGTTGATATGTAGATATGTAGAAATGTATAATATGCGAACTGCGAAAGATAGCTGTGGGCTTTTGAAGCAAGTCTCCTACTCCCTTCAAAGGAATAGAACGAAAAAAAAAAGTTGAACTGGCATTGGCGTAGTACTTGTAGCAAGATGATGGAAAGAATTGTGGGAAGAGATGTGAAAGAGAAAAAAGGACGAGTATGGATGGGAAACGATTCGCTGTTTCAAGTCTCAATACGCGCGCAATGAATTCAAATCGCGTCCATTTGAGGAGTCGAGGAAAAGAACATCAGTCTGCCCGTCAGTTATATAAGACTTTTCAACAATAAACCTGTCTCTGCCACAGTTGCACGAGGAAAAGGATCAAACTGAAAAATCTATAACGCAAACAATTGGACAAATTTAGTTCGGAAATATTTGTAAAATCGGCCGGCCATTGGTTTGGTTTTAATCTAAATCACCAAAGTGGATCAGCTTCAAAACCCAACTAATCGTTCTTGAATCCTTGTTCCTTTTGCAGTCCTTTACTTTTCTAATCTTCATCTAGTTCTCAGCTCGTCCTCGAATACAACTAGTATTAGAATTGTGAATAACTGAATGGTTTCTTCTGTTCTTCTGTGTTTTAGGGAATTTTCAAATAAATCCACCGAACCAATACCCGAATGAATAAAAGTATTCGTGGAAAGAAAACTAAAGTAAAGGGAGGACTTGATGATAACAAGAACTACGAGCAAGGACGAGCAATAACCGCAAAAGATTCTCTGAGAAGAGGTAAAAAGAGTAAGTCTATATAGAAGCGAGTGTGGTTAGAAAAAGAGGAATGTGGGTCTTTAGTAAGCGAATTGATTTTGCATAATGTCTTCAGGTGGAGCTTTTATTGTGTTCCATATATCTAGTCGCAAGTGAGTGCTGAATATTTCCGAAGGTAGAATTTACCAAAGAGCTCTCTGAAGGCTAGAGGCTAAGAAAATATAGGTTTATAGATAAAGAAAAAGCGATTGTGGTTGTGGTTTTACCAAGAAAAACGAATTATTTACAGATATTAAGTACTGAAAATCAAATCGAAAGTCATTAACAAATGGAAAATAACAAGAATATAGTAGTAATTAGAAAAAAAAATTGTAGTAAAAACATTTCTTTTGGTTGTGGTCGTTTTCTGTGCAATGTGTCTTTTCAATATCTTTCACTAATGCGACTTTGATACGAATTACGAATACGAACTTAAAGTTTACTGCTTCCAAGTTTCATTCTCTACCTTCTTACATTCTTCCATCTACCGCAAATCGGAAGAATAAATAAAAACTTTGCATATTTACATATTCCTTATACCTACATTTCTTCTAAATCCGATTTGTTTACGCAGTCTTCAGAAAACAAACATTCAGGATTTCAGGGAACGAGGTGACTAAATAAAAGGAAAATAAAAAAAATATTTTTAAAGTTGCATGTGGCTTGAAAAATAATAAAAACCTGTTCATATCTTAATTATCGTCATAAAATAAAACATTGCGTGTCTCACAATTTCAATTTTGATTAGTGGATGAAGTTAGATTTGGATCTTGGTTTTTTTTATCAAGATTGAAGAAATCGTCATTGAGTTTTCGCTTCGGCCAAATCGTACTGAACTGAAGTTAATGTACCTCTCTTACATCGTAATTGCGAAACGTAATATTTATACGAACGAAAATAACAGCAATTCGTTCTAAAGACTCCTTGCTCAACGGCACTCGTGATCCTTAGTTCTCGGCTCACTAATTTAGGTATTAGGTACATGTAAGTCGGTAGTAAATTGGCAGTGTAACTTCGAGTTGGCCTCTTTAATGACTTTTCTTAGTCGAACCCACACTGGTTTAAATGCAGTAATTTTTTATACTTTTTTTTGATTAGAGATTATTCGAATTAGTTATGAAAATGTTCGTAAGAAATAAAATTATGCATAAGGCGTTATACTATTAAAAATAAAAATTCGAGGGGTGGAGTTAGATATTTGTTACTTTCAAGAACTATCATTGAAACTATCGAAAATGTTTATTTCATAGCAGGTTGAAACTCGCGTGTGTACAACCAACTTATACATAAACACATAAATATACCTATACCAGAGAAATGTATATATGAAAACATACAAGCAACGGCAAGTTTGAAAATAAAAAATGGAAACCAAAATGCCGTTCGTCAAAGTTGAATCTCGTTTCGTTTGAACGAAGAACGAAACGCGCATATTACCTGCAATAACACATAATAGCCCTTAATAATAGTGCGTGTTGTTCGTTCGTATTTTTCTCATTTTTTCTATTTTTTTTTTGTTTTGGGAAATTTTCTACTACACAACACTAAAACATGTTTTCATATACCTATATGTGCTGGAATGGTATAAGGGAACTCGAAAGGTTTCAATTTTTTGATTGGTCGAATCATTTGTGGAGATTGTTATCCCTCAATTTTGATCATATCACAATCGAAAATTTTTACTTTGTTCAATATTTCTCTGTTTCTAATATCTAATAATGGATGAAACCAATAAATTTAATTAAAAAAAAATAAAAAATTTAAGTCGAGAAATTTTAGAAAAATTTCTACTTCATTTTCTAATTTTTGAAATTCATTAAATACTTACCAATAATATTGTAATTGAAAATATTTATAAGTTGTGAATCGGTATGTAAATGTATATGCATGCATATTATCCATTTCTCAGAAAATATTACGGCCCGAAGTAACGTGTAATTTCCTAACGTATTATTTGCATAATTATAAATAATTACTTCTGCATGAACACGCGTGCTTTTATTAACAAACGAACCAACCAGCCAACATACCCAACTCGTACTTATAATATATTTAACCAATCTGTAGATGTATCAATGTATTCGTTTGCATACATTTACGAATAAAAATAAGTAGGTACAGCCTATAAATATACTGTTGTAGCCATGTTGTAGCAGCATCCGTTCTGCGAATGTCACTCCTCGATAGCCCTTTTGGTAGACCATAGACGGAATCGATCTTGTTCCCGTCAAGATGTTAATTGTTGTAATTTTAGTGGACTGTATATATTTAATTGAAATGGAAACGCAATGCTGGGCCGTAGTTCGCTGTCATGGCGTTCACCAAAAAATGAGACAACGTCTTGCTACCAGCGCTCGAGCGTTACTGCCATTCTTTATTCAATCTCAGTGTGAATTGATTTCACAAACCATATGCGCATCATTCACATGAAAAATATAATTTGACACATACAAACATAAACCAGTGTAATTGTACAGTGTGCTGCAACATATACATAGACATATTTACCATAAAAAATATATAACTTGGAAGTTTTCAAAAGACTTCATGTTCCGCCGCCCCAAAACTTCTCGGTTCAATTGCATTCTACTCGCCATACTCCGCCGTCCAAAATATTTATTTATATATATATTTATTTATGGATTTTGCAAAAAGCCACCAACCGCATAATATTTATTAATTTATAATTTGAATTTTCACGAATTGTTAGCCTTTTGAGCAGATAACACGAAAGAAGGACTTTACAAAGTATAGAATAATTTGTCCTGCATATAGTTATATTTACACGATTACGGCTCGTGGAAATAAACAATATTTATTTTAATCTTTACTTTGATTAGAATGGCAAGTAATTATTGAGTTAGCTCTGTCCGGTCTTGTCCACTCAGACAGTACAGCGGTCATGCGCATTGTGAGCTGACGTGGCGTATAGCGTAAATGCCATGCGCAGACATGCGCATTGATCTAGTTTCAATCTAATCTCAATAGACAGAGTGATTGATATAAAATAAGCAATTAAGCAATCTGCATGGTGAGCTATACATAATGGGACATAATGGGATGTTATAATATAACTATAACGAAAATGTGCAGAAAAAAGCAGCACCTGAAAGAGTTTCGGCAAACAAAACCATCCTATGTAGAAAGAGAACATGAACACCCAATTGAAAACGTGTAAAAAGAGAAATTATTAATAAATTAAGATAAATTAATTCTTAATTCAGAAAATAGAATAATTTGTCCTTCATATGCTGATAATGAAAATGCACAGAAAAGACAACACGTGAAAGAATTGCGGCAAACCAAACCATCCTATGCAGAAAAAAACATGAACAAACAAAAAGAAAATGTGTAAAAAAGAGAAATTATTAATAAATTTAAATAATTTAAATCTTGATTGCTTGAAATAGAAAATATACCAAGTATAGAAAGGATATGAAAGAAATGTCAACATCTCGACCAGCAAAAATTTGTCTGAAGCCATAATTTATGAAAATATTAGGTTTATCTATAGACTTGTGATTGCTGAACGTATAAGAAGTAATGCTGAATTTTTTCATCTTCACGGAGCTGGAGGCCCTTGCGGGGAAGTTAAAGTTGTTATGTTATATGTTGTGATATGATTAATGGTGTGCATTTATGCACATATACATATATATATTTCAAAATATTTTGCCATCTGGAAACTTATGATAAAATGTTTCTAATATCGTTTCTCTTGAGAGTAGAAAAGATACTATTATACTATAAAAAAAAAAGTATACACAAGTAGGTACGCAGAATAGGAAGGACGACAACATTTTAAAATGTTTGAAACCAAGAAAAAGCAACATTTGTATCATTGCTATATCAATTCTTCCGCTTTTCCCTTTTCCACATCGTTTTGTTCCACTAGCGATATCATTTTCACTGCGCTTTTTAAATCTTATAATAGAGATTGGATGGAAAATCAAAGTTGGTGTTTTTTTATTAAAGAAAAAACAGGTAACTAAATAAAAACTATAGCTATGTTTAAATCAATGATCCAAATAAAGATAAGACATTATAATAAGTATTGTACTGCTCAATTTGTATTCACAAATTTACAAAAAATTGATCGAAATATAACCGAAAAGTATATAAAAACATAACTGGAAAGTTGGAAAAACTAAAACGGAAAAACAAATAATAGTCAGTCGGTCATTATGTGTACCTATATGTATTCAAATAAAAAACTTAATTAGTATAAGTAATGTAGTTATTGTCATGATGTTTTTGTGGTTACTGTTGTTTGTCGATGTGTATAAGTACTCAAAACTATCAGGAAAATTGAAATACCATCCTGGCATCATGTCATTTAGCAGGACGAAAAGGACGAGAATTGTCCTTTTCAGACCACTCATCATTATTCTAACTCAGTTATTACCGTAATTTATATTTGAATTATTTACAACTGATTGTAGCTGATAGTGATATCAGATTGGAATTTTTTCGAAGTTTTTTGAGGGTATTTCATTCCCTAGTGTCTTTTTTTTTGGTGCGCGTTTAATAAAATTGAGTTCAACTATCACGATACATGTTACATTTTCTGTTCAGTTGGAAAAATCCAACAACATCATGCACGTTCGTCAGTTATTGTCATTTTCGTGCTGTGCTTCTGGTTCTGGTGATTTTTTTTCTTTTTGCCATCATGCAAAAAGCGCCCTGTCACGAAGCATTGTCGTCAAGTCCCGTATTCAATTTTCAATCCGTACACAACACAAATTCAATACAAAATACAACGTGAACACAAACAAAACGTAAGCCACAACAATGCAAGTTGGGGACGAAGGATAAAACTCGAAGGACAACGCATGCTGTTGATATCAATATCAAGTAACTGTTGCAACTTCATGTCTATATCTAAGGCTTGAACTCACGCAGCTATAGAGAATGAACGATGGAAGAACAAATAAATTGAAATTGAATACAAAACTCAATTGTTATTAGCAATTAACTTGACTTGATAGTAAAATTCAACTGAATGTGGTTCCAGAGAGTCGTCAGTTCTCCACAGAGCGTAACTCTGAGTTCTGGTTGGTTCTACAAATCCATATGTTCATGCTTGGATTATGTTTTGTTTGAAATCATTTGTTAGCGTTAGAAATGTTGATGTGGTATTTCTGCTTGTTCGCATATGTTTATTATTATTTGTTGTAGCGGCCTTCCGAGAGAGAGAGAGTCGCACGCGGTCGTGGCCTGAAACACTGAAAGGTTCAGTGACGACCAACGAACGACGACCAACGACTTTGCATTGCTCTCTTTCTACATCACTCCACACTCTCTGTGATTACGAAAACTCCACAGTCCACACGAGTTGGAAGTAAGTTGGCGTTTCCAACATATTTACAAACTAAACAACATTGCGAGTTGATGCAATGGTTCGAGTCGACGGAGTCGGAGACCGGTAAGAAGGCGAAACCATTGAGGCTGCAAACCTATAATTATTGGAAACCATTGAGAGCAAGAGAATATATGTTGCAATTGCAACTGCCAATTGTAAAATTATTTTAAGTTCTTGGGAGTTTGCAGAAAAATTACAAATTTTATAGAAATATTGTCAATTTTTTGTTCGGAATGT
>JARJEB010003629.1:0-14946 GCA_030264535.1 Liometoxenus newtonarum
GGGGGGGAGGGGGGGGGGGGAGGGGGGGGGTGGAGGGGGGATGGGGGGGGGCGCTGGGGGGGGGGGGGGGGGGGGGGGGGGGGGGGGGGGGGGGGGGGGGGGGGGGGGGGGGGGGGGGGGGGGGGGGGGGGGGGGTACGCTGATAAAAAGAGATTGAGAAACGCTGGTGTAGTCAGTGTCCAGTCTTATAATAGTAAGTATCAGAGAAGTCGTTTTTTGCAACCAATTACACTATTAAACCGAAAACTGTCGTCATTTTGGAATCCTAAATGGCTTTCCTCGTATATTCTCTTCTATATATCCATCCGGTTCGCTTTCAACACTTAACACTGAGGAAGGAAACGATCGCATCAACTAAACGTTGTATACACGTGCCGTGCGTCCTGCATTCTGTCGGTTTAGGTTCGTGACGTCATCGGCATCGAGATAAGCTTGTGATTAATGATAGTTATGTTGCTCTTCTTCTTAGATTATAGCTGGTGGATAGGTTTGGAAGATTTTTGTTCTTTTCTTCGAGTTTTGTTCTCTACGTTCTACGATGTAGGATCCGATCAGAATCAAGTCAAGTATTAGAGGTAGGATAGGGTCATGACCAATCGGCAAAGAAACATGGATAACACGTGAAGATCTGATCTTATCTATTCAGCAATTTAATTGAGATCTATTGCTACTGTGTGTAACAAGAGAATTTAATTCTAATATGTGTAAAAAATGGTTTAAATGTTTAAAATATGTCTAAATTATTTTTGGGTTGAAATATAATTGGCAATAACATTTTGAATATATGTTGTAACAAAGCTAGGTGATGACTGTATACAAGCCTTCGGACGTTCTTTTTTCTTTCTCTTTCATTTTATGTCATCACTGACACACTGCACGTGGTTGAGGCCGTGGATGGCGCCCAACGTTGGGCGCGAACAGAACGAAGGTTGAACGGCCTGCCTCATGCACACAAGTTTTGTTGCCCTCCACCCTTCCCTCTGTTAAGTACAATGTTTCGTGCCGGAACACAAAGTTGCCAGTCCATGAAATAAAAGTATAAATGGGTATAAAAAGAAGAAAAAATATAAAATAAAGGCTCAAAATGTTGAAAATGGTTGAAGAAGAATTCGAACTATTTACAGGTATGTATACTTCTGGTGTAGCTTTAACAAGCATATAGACACAGAAATATCAAACACACAAGTCCCTTCTCGCTTCTAAGAGAGTAAAAGACAAATCCAGATGTTTCCTTTTATTTCGGATGATGTCATTGGTTAGGTACATCTATCAGAGCCATTTCTGAGCCTAAGGCACAATTTTCTTTCGTTTTTAGGTTTTCGTACGGAATAAATGTATAAACGTATTTTCTATATTCAGATATATTTTTTATCAGTGGCTGGGTACATATTGAAATATTCCGTCGAGTCGGATTTGACGGAAAGTTGCCAAAAGAAAAGAATAATTTTGAAAAATATAAACTATACCTACATATACAAGCCGGTTGAAAATCGGCTGTCGGCAGACATGCATTTCATAATTGAATTGTTTTATTATTTTCTAGACAAAAAATATGACTCGTTTTATCATTTCCACGCAGTATTGAAAATAAATTTGTTCTTTCTGACCAAGAAACTCATGAAGAAAGTTTCTTTCCGTTCTACTCGATGATCCCCTTTAGTTGAAGAATTCTGGATAAATCATGACGTTTAATAGTGTTTGTGTCGTGCTGTACCCGTAAATGGCTCCGGAATAGGAAACCAACCCAGGAAATTGGACGTCCCAACGAATACCACAATCTTACCCATGCAACGCATATCTATAAACTTACTTGCTTTGCATTGTTAGACAGAGTGTCACCACAATTTCTTTACAACTCGCAAGCAAATAAATTTGTCTGTATTTAAACATTCAGTTAAATACACAAAATAATTCTCTTGGTAACGTATTTTTGGCACTTCTACGGAATTAATTCCATTACTACAGATTGGAAAACGCAATTCTAATACTTACTTCTCCATGTTGCCAATAGGTACCTACTGCTTGGAGTTCCCAATTACACTCTAACCTTTTAGTTATTCATTCTTCAGCAAATTCTATACTCTGCACTTCGCTGAGACCATATAGAGTTTAAATGTTTAAAATCTGTTTGTTGGTTCCGGATCCTTACTGTACCTGAACGCTGAACATTTTATATAATTACATAGAACTCGAAAACTATGGATGAAATATTCTGTAGTTTTGCTTTTTAGTTTTTAGTTTTGGGAATGGAATGAATATCAAATATCTCTTTGTTTCGTAAATACTTTAGTGCGGAGCCCTGGGAGTTAGTACATTCAGTTGATTGAATAAACTCAAATTAAATTAAATTATTTTGCATAAAATCCAACAACGCTACATAAAAAGGCAAAAAAAATAGTAAAGCTAACAAATGTTTTGATTTTATGATTGTAGATAATGAATAAGCCAAGATCGAAAACTAATTGAACCAATTTAATCGATCCAGACTGGATACTTTTTAAGTGTTGGGATATTGGAAAAACTTTTTAATTATAACAGTATATTTTCTAGACAGTTTTACCTTCACTCAGAAAGAACGAAAGAAGTAGAAGCAAAAATTGAAAAAAAAAAACTATGATCGGAGAACAACAGCGTTGAACATTAAAAGTTTAAAAGCAAATCCAATCTTGACACGTACACACACACGACCAACAACAACCGACGCACTTAGTTAATGATTTTTTTTATTACTCACAACTCACAACGTTATTTTCTAATTTACTTCCATATTCTAAATTCCTTTTCACTTCATTATACATAATTCTTGCTTTTTGCCTAATAACAAAGTCTATAGTTCCCTTCCTTGGATGTGTGAGTTATGTAAAATTATAAAGGCATCTCTTGGAAACGCGGGTGGAACAAAAGGTTACCACCAATTGTTACCAACCAACCGACAATCATTTTTCATTCTTTGTTTCATTCGTGTTGATGTGACGTCGTGTTGCAGGAGTTGTGTTGCTCGGCCTCGGTGTTCACAGCGACCGACATATTTCTTAATAATAATCGATGGCGACCGGAACTAAAGTCTTAGAAACTCTTGAAGAACGTACCCAGTGCGACATAATGAGATCGAAAAGTTAAACTTGTTATATAGTTGAAAGTTGAAAGAATAATTGAAAAATAATTGTTCTTTCTTAACTAGTTAAACAATTTCCCAGATTTTGTACTTTTTTTTTGATTTCTTTGCTTTATTTAGTATGCGCAATGGGATAATTGTATAGGAATCTATATTATACGCAATGTTTATGTAAAAATTCGTACCTACATGAGACCATGATAACCAGTAGGCGTTGAACAATCTGACCTCGACCTTCAATATTAGTGAAATCCAGGAACACCTAGCAATACCAATACCCATAGACATAGTAAGGGTTGACAGAGTTTCTTTTCGGTAGGTGGGGGAATCCTACAAAAGATATCTACTGACTCCCGCCAGTAGCCAATGTTAGATTCTTACTGACTAAACTCCCACCTAAATACCTATGTTCGGAAAAAATCCATGGATAGAAAGGAGGCGTCTCTGCAGTAGAAAGGGGAGGACCTAGAATGAAAAAGCAAGCAACCGGTAGAATTCAAATTTGAGGGTAGACAGAGCATTGGCAGCTTTGTTATGTTCAGCCAGGGCGCTTATTTTCCCCTGGCGCTGAATATAAAGCGGTGAAACGTGAAACTAAAAAAGAACCAAGCACTCCGAACCAAGTTTCTATTTTTGGGACTTTACCATAAGCATCAGGGGACTGTCTTCTTTGTCCGATTTGCCTTCCTGGTTAAACACACCCTTACACACGGCGACATATGAGCATGCCTTGTTTATGCTTACTCTCACTCTGGACGAATGAGATAGCGCCTCATATAGTTTAACACATGAGAAAAGGATGGCGCTGGAGCAGCACTATGTTTACTAGGTAAGGGTACGAATTTTAATACAGGTGTTGCGTATCTAGATACATATTCTTCATTTTTCTATTCATTAATTTGGCACATGAATTCCTCTTTGCTTATTCGTTTTATTCGTTTAGTGATTAGTCCATTAGGGCTTAATTCAAAAATATAATAATCCTCTTGTTGGAATTCAATGAGAAGCCGATTCTTTTTCCTTCCTTTTTGTGCTGGAAACGTCACTTCGTAGTAACAGCGGTGGTAACAACTAACAACAACGACTTGTAGGACCTATACATATTAAAACCAAGATAAGTGATAATGTCGACTTGGCGTGCGTTCAACTCTCAAGTTTTCCATACACACAAATTCCTCGGTTCGTGCCGATTTGATTTTTCTTTGCTTTCTTTTTTTTACTTATTGTTTCACTCGTATAGGGTATAGGTATAAACGGCACACGCATGTATAGTATACCTAACTATAACTTATAATTCTTACATAATTCCTTGTAAATTATCAGGTTTTTAATGAGTTTTCTCTTTCCTTCTTGCCACCACTTAGTGGTATGTGATGACTAGGACGGAACTATATGTAGGTATACGGAAAACAAAACTGAAACTCTATATAGCAAATGCAAATATGTTGGTCAGTAAGTGGCAATTTGCCGTATTGTTTTTCAACGAAAATGACCAGTATAAATCATTTTTGATGTCGAGATATATTTTGGATTTTGTTGTTTTCTTGTCCTTGCTGGTTTTCCAGTAGAAAGTGATATGTGACACGTTTAGAAAATCGTTTCTTGTTATTTCCGTTTTTCTTTTCTATTAACGTTTCCAGCATCATCAAAATTATAACGATGGAGGGACTTTTCAGAAAAAAAAGGCAGTTTATTAACAAGTTCAATATTTACTCGCAAAATATTAGTATCCTTGTGAAAAACGGAAAAGGGGACGATGAAGCGTTACCATTTAGGTTTAGATATAAATTGTCACAGGACTGTAATTTTGCCTTTTCATCTAAACATTACAATCGGCTGTCCTCAATTTTTTTTCTTTTTTTGGTTGTTTCGTATCCTGTGTGTTCGTAACTCGGATTTTGTTCATTTATTTAGAGTTTAGTCAACGAGCACATTTTGGCAATTTACTCCGCTCATAAGTTGGTCTATAATTTACTGGGGTAAATGTTCACGTTTCTAACATTCTAACAAACTAAATGGCAAAACGAATCATTTAAATATTTCTCTAATGATGTTGGATTTATCTGGGAAGGATTAAATTAAATTTTTGGAAAATTTTTTCTATGAGTTGTTAAAGACGTGTCTACTTTACTGAATTTAAGAGAATTGTCTATCTTTGGTTGGCGTCGTCGTCGCTTCGTAGCTCAAGGGAATAGTGCAAGGCCTAGAATGTCTAAGATGCGCAGTTTGGTTCACTATTTCTATGATTTTGACCAGAATTTTATACTTAGTTATATTATCAATTGACACTGTGACCGAATTACGAAATTATTAGTTAAATAGGAACCCTGTCGAATATTATCATATCATTTAGGTACGTAAAAACAAATTTTGCTTTTCGGTTGAGTATACTCGAATATATTTCGCAGTAAAAGGTTTTTCTTTGCTTGTTTCCTTAAAATCATAGTAAATAGTAAATCCGAATAAAAAATCCAAATTACAAGTTCCGGTTCGCTACCTGTAATCAGTGTCTACGGTAAACTATATAATTTATGATATCTTATATAAAAGTGCGTGCGCCGGGCACAAACGGGACCACTTATTGCTTTTTCACTTTCCGTCTTACCGAAGATATAGTATGAGGAAAGTTAGGTGATGAGGCAAAATATCGAACTCGGGTTTTTGACGGATCTCCATGAATTTCGCTTCCCTGAGTCCAAAAAAGTGATTTTTGTAGTGATGTGTGCATGTGAACAAAATTGCGGGCAAACTAAGCAACGCTTCTGGATAAAATTTGATATCTGGGTAATTGGCCCTCTAACTTGAACCGAGCAAAATTACTTATACGATCGACGTGTTCTACAAAATCGTAGTATATTTGGTCGGAAAGTTGTGCGGTGCGAATTTAACGCACCGATTTTTACGTAGTCTACTAACCGATTGCAGTTAATGCCGTCGAATATGTTTTACGTTTAATTCGAAGTACGAATACAGTATGTATAACAACTAACAGCGAAATTAAATGTATGTTAATGTTTGGAGTGGTGTGCGAGCGCCCGTAGATTAAAATCACATATTATGGCCTAACCAACGTACCAACCATGGACTTTCATAGTGTTTATTTATACGAGTAAGTGGGATATGGATGACCAAACCAAGGCCACGAGCAACTCAACGAACATAACATAAACACAAATATACAAAAATTAGTAGAAGAGGGTAAAGTGGAAAAGGTTGATAGGTTGACTGGTGAAAAAAGGTCCACAATAGGTCCGAAAACGGAAAACGTAATTAATGCCATGCCGAAAAACGGCTCTCTGGAGTGAAATAAAAGAACTAATTTGTGAGGCTCGATTTAAATTAATTAAAGACCAAACTGGGAAGTGTAAAAGGCGCAACCAGCATTGTTGACCCTGATGCCAAACATTTCACTGATTAAATTGCAAAATCAAATATTTTTTTATATGCCATAAACGTCAATTGTATGTTTTTCATGTTTTAACTCAATCGTATGAATACTTAGCGAAAAATGGTCTGAAAAAGTTTTTCAGTTACCTATGGTTTAGCTTATTTCTTTAGCCTTGGCAACTGTTCAGTTCTAGTTCCGTTATTTATACTGTTACTTGAATACTTCGCCTTCGCTTGAAACCGTGTGAGAAAACGTTCTCTGGGGTTGGGCTCTCGTGACCGCAAAGGCTGGTCAATCGATAGCGACTTAACACGCACCTGGGGGCCATCGCACGCGGCACGTTCCGATGCAAATTCTGCGAACCTAGCCATCGACTGAAACTCGGAAAACTACTAAAACAAACCGGCATCGCGCTATACCCCCTTTCTAAAACGGAACGTTTATATATAAACCCTTTCGTTTCAAAATACGTTCTCGTATTAGATAGATAGGTTTCACCTTTACCTTGTATTTATACTTGAACCAACGTCATAAAAAGAGAATAGAAAGGGGAAAATCCACATATTAGCATCCCTCAATTTCTGAGTTAGCCTTGAAAGTGGGTCAATGAATTAATAAAATTCAGTTTTTTTTTAATTCGAAGAGTATCTAACAATAAAAATAAGAACAAATTGTTATATAAAATGGAAATTTCTCTTTATAAGCATAAAATTAATATATTTTCCGGTTTGAATGTTCGTTGTTGCCTCCAAATGTCGACGATATTTTGTACGCTCAATATCCAATATGTTATATGAACATTTTATGGAACAGAATTTAATCATGTAACACTGAACGTTTTTTATCCATAACGCAACTCGTTATAAGTCCAATGCTTTTATTGTTTAATTGTTGTTTGGGTTGCATACGTCTTGAAATTGTTCGACGTGTGACTCGTTCATCATTTGACGTTTGATTCTGTATTCAGATTGTTCTCGAGCTACGGTAGTGATAACGCCAGTGTTTTCGTGATTAAAATTGTAGGTATATTTTACTTAAAACATAATGTTCGCAACTTTCTGCGTCTCCATGCGTTTGTTTTATTAGTCGCACTCGCTTTTTTTGGGTAGATGCATGGGAGTAGGTGCAGTAACCAATTACTGACTAAACTCCCACCTAAATACCTATTTTCGGAAAAAAAAATCCATGAATAGGAAGCCTAGAGAGGCCTCTGCCTTAGAAAGGGGAGGACCTAGAACTGCAAAGCCGGCTCTATACATATACTCTCACCAGCACACTCGTTTCGTTCGTACTTTCTAAAGCTAAACAGTCGCATATCCCTTCTTAACGCAACTCGTTTCGAATTATACAATTTTCATTCTTTACGTGTGCGTGTTTCATAATAACGCGAACTATAACAACACATATAAAACATGAGATGCACTTGTATACATTTACACATGCCATGCCAAGTTTATCATGTTTTTACAAATCCAATTTCCAAGTGTTTCCTAAAACGAGTAAGGCTAAAGCTAAAGCCGCATCGAATAAAATTTTACAAACAAGACGCGTGAAGAGAACTTGAAGAACTTGTAAATATTGAAAGACTGTTTTCCCAACACGAACGTTGTAGTTTGCAATAATAGTTAAGATATTAAGTTGTCTGTCTGTTAGTAGAATTAGCACTTCACCTAGATTTTGCTAGCGTAAACGTCAACCAACAACATCCAACCAATCCAGCCAGTTGACCAAACAATCAGAACCAACAAGGTTCAATTAAAACGAAATGAAAGTATAGCATCATGAAACAACTATCGTCTTGGCCCTCCTGGGTAATATTGTAAAAATGTAAGACATTTCAGTTAACTGAAATTTAAACAAAACTTAATTGCGCTTGGCTACGAACCTGAACCTTATTCTACAGAGCGATTATTTTATCGTGGACCATGTCATGTACTATGTGCCTATATAACACGGTAAAATAAACGAGTCAATCTCATGGCAGCGTGGACTTGTATTGCTAAAGCACTCCGACAGACGGCCATAGAGTGGGGATGACAATGTATTGTACTGACGGAAGGTATTGGCCTTTCAGGATATTTTATGGAAAATCAATCGCGAACAGTCCGCAGACTATTATTTCGTGCGTACATTATTTCTACCTTTTCTTCGGTTGCATACACGATTGATGAAGAATTTGTGAACAATCAATTCAAATTATGACAAGGAATAAAATTGACAACTGGCTGTAACGGCATGGTTATACAAATTACTTTGATCGTGCGTCGCCACTGCCCACATCCCCACTGCCAGTCCGTCGGAATGTCGCTAGCACCATACAAACTCACATTGCCATGGGATTGACTCGTTCATTTTACCGCGGTACATAATCATGTACATGCTATGTTCCACGATAAAATAATCGCACGGTATATTATCTTCTTTCTCCTTATGTAATTTTGTTGAACGGTTTCATGTTTTACTGCTAGTTCAAAGAAATCTTGAAACTTAAATATATTTGTTCGAACCTAATGGAAATATTTTGTTTTGCATGCATTTAACATATTGTGAAAACATTTATATTGCGATAAAGTCTTGTTTTCGTCTTCATGTGCGCATTCAGCTCTTCTTGTTTATCAGATATATTTACAAACGGCTGCCATTAATATGTAAAGTGATAGCTAATATTTGTTGAAGTGCAGGTACCTTGTACCTGCAGTAATTTGATGCCAACTAACTACCCCTGTATATTTATGTTTTACAACTATAGCGAAGTTATTGGATAGAGATATATGTGCATTGCTAATCTGATGGGACAGACAATGTTGTTTTAGACATTTAGACTATCCCGGTAAAGGGAAACTTATCAAAACGCACGTGATTCATCTAAATTCATAATGTTGACAAAATACATTGAGATTTGATCTCAAATATCAATGCAAATGATATCAAGGACATAAAAACACAGAAACTTGGTAACGTGAAACCATCATAAACCCAACATATAAATGTGTTACCTGTAAACAAACATTTGGCTAAAATCGTAGGAATAAGATTTGGCTTTGCATGAATGTACAAAGAGAAAGTGGTAAAGCTCGAACAAAACAAGTCTGGTCGTTATATTGTACCGGGAGATTTTCTACTAAATTACACCCACAAAACACTACCGCCGTTCCCACTGTTCCCTATGCCCGTTTTCCATTCTCTCCACTGTACAGGCTATTTCGACGAATTTCTCTACAACACAACACAAGTCTCACAACGCCACTAAATACTAAACTCCGGAGTCGGCGCTATTTTACTTCAGAGCTTAGACCTTTAGACATTTCAGTAACAGTTGAACAATTCTGCGTTTGTGTTTTATTTGTGTCAAAACGGAATACTAAATTCACAATATTTTGGCTTTATTTTAATTCAATTTCCACATATTTTTGCTTCCCAAGATATCTTCAATATTTTGGTATTTTGTACGTGTTTACATAATAAAAATTGATACATACGGGGGTGAAACAGCTGCTTCCAATAGTTCTTTTTTGTCATCCTCCTTTCAACAAAGGCCACATGTATACCTATGCACGTATTCTTGTTCTTCCGTGTTCCGCGAGCTTGTTTAACATGTTCGCCATTTCCATTTATTGAATTTGAATAAATGATGGGGTGAAAATGCCTATTACGTACGCGCCCTTTTACAAACGAATATGTTGAGCTTCTGTCTGCATACAACACAATACACCTATTATTATTATATCTACACGTGCATAAGTCGTGTACCCAAAACGAGGACACGGGACAAAGAATATTTTTTAACGCATACGCAAATTGGGGCGCTCTCGGCGCGCTAACTTAATGTTTTTTATTTTCTAATTTTGAACCTTAGCAAAACGTAAAATTCGCACAACCATGTGTTAAATTCGTATGGTCGTATATGGTATTATGGGTATTATACGACGTGCGACATTGCGCTTTTTTTTCCTGGTTTTACACATTTTCACATAAAGCGACAGACAGAGATTATACTTTTGCACCAGTGCGATCGGACGCATAAAATCCAGCGGAAGCATGGTGCACCGGTTTGTTTTTTTCCTTCGTCCATTCGATCGTGGTTCGTTCGAGTTTTCCCAATGTCCTAGCTTTTGTCCCCTACTTGCGCCCAACGTTCCTATGCCAAGCACGGTAACGGCGTGTACCGCGGGGACGATTGGTTTTAATTGCCTTGGTAATTGTTCCGTGGATTTTTCGAGCTTAGCGCTCAACGATGAATGCCCTTGAGTTCCATGGCCATTATGTGCAGAACCCTACGGAATTGAAAAATCACTAGCGAATTTATAATTTCATTAATGTACCTATATATGTTATCAATGTCCTTTTCAAGGATTAAAACATGTTTTTCCTAGTAAAATTGCCCTTCTTGGGGTTTACTATAAAAATCCTGAAATGTGGTACTATTGTGGAAATGTTAGAAACTCTTAAGGTTTAAGACAATTTAGTTTTCTATTTATTTGCTCTGTACTTGTGGTGGGAAACAAAATAACTCGATTTGCAATTATTGCGCCAATAGCGCAGTGGCATACTCGATTTCCAATTCGATTTGCCAATTGCCACTATTGTATAAAGAAACCAGGACATTGTGCCAATGTACCACAGTGTCCTTTCTTCTTATGTCTACCATAACTTCCGAGTTCTTGCTGTAGAAAACTTTCCAAACTGCAAATTCAATATTATCGTGCATGCACGCTCACATAGTGAACACAAACTTATCGAATCTTATCGTCGATAGGAATATTTTCTGATTTTTATTTCAAATTCGAAATTTCAAACTCTCCATTCCCTTCAAAATTTTACATTTTAAATTTGCTATACCTCTACATGCAAAAGTGCTAATAAATTTTCCAATATTCTTGACTTTCAAACTTTGTGTCATTTGGGGATTTTTTCTGCTCTTTTAACAAAAACTTCATAAACTTTTAGTTTACAGCTTGCGTTGGTTTTCTTATATTCATATCAAAAATGTTTTTCTGTAAGGATGATTTAGAACTCTAGTTCTTTATAAATTTTCTTTGTTATTTGTCTACACGCATTCAGACAAATTGAAAATTAAATATTCATCATGCATGTTGTGCATAAACTTATTGAACCACTTTCTGTTCGTGAATTTCGTGATTTCAGATTTTAGTCCGTATTTTAGAATTTAAAATTATATATCCACAAATCCGACACTGTACACTGTACTTTGATATCTATTAGAATTTTGGCATACGTCATATTCGTTCCAAGTTGTACATTGTTGGTTTTATGATGAATGTTGTCTGAAGCTTATATTCATTCGCATTTGGATTTAGTCTGCGTTGTACTGTGCACCGATGTGAACGAATTGAGTGAACGACCATGAACGAAGTGAAGAGTTTCTCCAACCTGGTATTGTATCTACTCTATATTTCTATACATCACAATCACATAATTCACATATTCACATTTTGCATGAAATATGGGAATCGGGGAATATAAATAAATCAATTTCACTTGCTGCCACACCACTTGCCTACAAATTTTATAAAGTTTCTATACTCTGTGGTCTGTTCTGTACTAGTACTTTGCACTAGACAAGGGGTTCTCAGAAAGCAGATTTTGGGTGAGTCTCAAATATTCTTAAAAATTGAATCTAGTTGAAGTACATCGCTACATGAACGCAGCTAAACTATGAATTTTAAACGAAAGGGTTGTCAAAAATGATAATTTTCAAAAATGTAAAAGTTTGAGAACCGCTATACTAGACTGCTCGCTGTATGTTGTGTCAACACGATGACAACATGTCTCATGTCATCCGGTTTGTTTATGTTCACTTTGTAAATACCAACCGAATGCTGGTTTAGTTACAATCGTTCCACCAAGCAAGAATAAATGTTGATCCAAATAATGAATAAATTGTTAATCCACCTTATCAAATGTGCAGAATTGAAAAAAACTGCAATAGTTTCAACTTGCAATGTAGATGTCATCCCCAGGGCAATTTTCTTCTTTATGCCTTGTGCTAGCGTTTGGGCCTTCTTGGTAACAACTGTCATCCCAAAAAGGCAAACGAGCGTATTCTGTTTCTATTGTTGTTTTGCCCACCACGGATAGTCCGCGATAGTCTATATTTTCTTCATGTTGTGCTTTTACCATTACAAATTTACCCTTGACTGCCTTCGTTTTTGTCCATCTTCCGTAGGTCTCTAAGCATTCTGACGTATGTTGATGCACCTTCTTTTTTCATCGCAACCCTACAAATATTATTAATGGATTCGTGGACCTATATTTTTGACACAATTAGGGTGGACAGCGCAGATTCTTATTAATTGACTGCTAAAAGTAATGAGTAAACGCGCGAATGGCGAAGGTCGTCAAACAAAGGAAGACAAAAGGAAAAGGACTTTCGGATCGAACAAAAACTTGTAACATTCTAATGCCAAAACAACCCTTGAAGCCGTCGAATCTTTGTGAAATATTTGGAGCTTTAGATTTTTTTTGTCCTTTCATCCCATCATCGCACAAATTTTTCATAATGAATGTTTTTGTTGTTGTCATCGACTTAATAAAATGCGTGTGGTGTCAGATCTTAACATGAAAAATGAAATTTTCCTTGCTACTTGTTTTGTACATAGAAATTGTATAAATAAATTGTATAGTGCCGCTCGCGATGATATTTTAGTGGGCGTCGATTTTTCATCTTTACGGTATGCAAATCCGGCAAATTGGTACTTGTCTATCTGCCATTATGCAAATGTGGAAAGTTGTGTGTGCTTCGGACGCCCGTTTGTACCTACTTATAGTCGCTTCCCTGAGCTGGTTGCATGTAGTAATATTGCCGCAGAGGGCAGAAAGTCCTTTGCTTACTCGCAGCAGCAATAGTCGTACAACAATACAACACTGACAACTAACAGCCGACTGCTGTTTTGTAACATTAATAATTCCAACATTTCCAACCCTGCATGTCGTCATAAATCCGTGAGACGTTTCAACCCCAAATGCAGTTTTCGTAATCACATACTACTTGGCCTACAATAATCTACTACTTAATGAAAACAGAAAAATCATGTAGTAATTATCAGTGCAAGAAAAAGTGGAGGCTGCAATTTGATTTCACAATCTTATCCGGAATACATTTTAACATAGTTATTGTAATGTAAGTATTTCTCCCAGGAACGCAGAAAAACGAAAAACTACTTCACATATAGATATATTATCGCATTCTATTATGTATAGCTCACACTGTAGTTTGCTTAGTCTATATTAATAACTCTGTCTATTTAAAACTAGGTCAACGCGCATTCCTTTTAGGCTGTATGACCTACGCAACGCGACTCGCTAGTCGCTGGTCACTTGCTATTGGACAGTCAGTCTAGGCATTTCACATTCGTTTTTTAGTTCTACGACTTGCCATTGCGCGATTGTCTTAAGCAGGTCAAAATCTACGTTAAGTCCAAAGTTAAAAAATTTTACAAATATTATTTTATTCCACGAATCTTAACCGTGTAATAAAACTATATGAATACTTCACACCCACCAAGCATATGTCTCACATACCTACCTAACTATTACATAACAAAGGAAAAGTCGTTGAGTCGCAGCGATTGTAACTCGCATCGTTTTTGTCATCGCTTTCCGACTCTATGTTGATGCACACCTAAATTAAGAACACTCTTAATGATAATGACTATAACGCAAATGACCTACAAAACAGAGAAACCTGATTCTGAAGTGTGCCTACCTCTGCTTCAGAAGCAGATCGTAGGGCTTTCTTTCTTCTTTGTGAATTGTGATTCTTTTATTGTTTTTAATTTTATTTTTCACAATTCTTTCTATGACGTTGTCAGATTGTTGCTTTTTGTTTCAATCGACTGGAGGGCAAATGCAGGAAAAAATAAACTGGAAAAGAAAAATAATTGCGTTCAGAATAATTGAGTACGCGTCGCTGGAATAGCGGAGATTTTCAATTTGAATTATGTTACCTTACAGACTTTTTTTTTAACGTGCCCAAACCGGAATTGAATAATTTTGCGAGTGCAATAATAATAACAATGTTTTTGTGAATTTTTTAGTCTCAAAAAAAAAATCTTGAAAAGGATGGTGCTGTTTTGGTTTTATTCTTCACTCATTCTAAGATAACAAGAAAAGTGCAAACATAAAAGTGGGAACTGCAAGAAAGAGAAATTGTTTGTTTGAAAAGTGATATTATAAAAGGCGAATTTGTGCGCGCTTCATGGAGGTGTAGATACAGCACGTCGACGATTCAAACGCCCAATTTGTGTTTGCCCTGCTTTCAGTTCACACATATAAAACTTGAATAAAAATTCTTATGGTACAAGAAAGGAGTTTAATGAAAATCTGATTTCAGTAGACATTTTCTATTTTGTAGATACTTGGGATATAAACTACCAATGGTGGCACTGCAGTCAGCAAAGAATACTAGAAGATATTGAACAAT
>JARJEB010003641.1:0-52867 GCA_030264535.1 Liometoxenus newtonarum
AATGTCGTCATATAGTTACATCTTAAAGCATATAAATATGAGGGAGCAATACCGGTACGGATTTAAGCCGACTGAAAGGCAAAAAATGCTGTTCTTAAGATTTAAAATCTGATATTGCGCAAGCGCACACTTCAGGTGGAACTTTAGAGCCATCCTTAGAGCACACCTCATATTCACGCTTGCGCAATATCAGATTTTAAAACTTAGATTTTTTGCCTTTCAGTCGGCTTAAACAACTAACATTGGACCAAATATATGCTATAAGAGTTACACTAAGTTAGAAGTCTAGAGAGAGAATATAAAATTGATTTTTGTTCGAGGGTAAAGAAGCCAGGGGATGGAAGGGAATTACACCAAATCGCCATATTGTGTTGCACCTAAAAAGCACGAAATTTGAAATAGACCAGTCCCGCGTCACTAATCTGTGAGTGTACTATGGGTAGTCTACATTTTAAGGTTTTAGTTTGTATGGTGTGAACAAATACAGCGGACACAGTGGCAACAGACAAAGTATTGTAATCGCCAAAAAAAAAAACATTTTACGAATTTATTTCGATTTTTCAATTATTTTATATTATCTTAAAATACATAAATCTTAATTATTCTTCGTTTTCATCATCTATATTTTCTTCTGCAATTACTTCCCCTTCATCTTCCTTTGAATCAATTTGTAGTTGTTCTGAAATTTGTTGAGGAATCACCGCTGGTACAACTCTCCCCGGCAATAAATTACTTATCTTGGAAACAATCAATTCTCGATTTAAATAACTGATTCCACATTCCTGCAATTTTTGCACACTAATTCCTAAATTCTGTGCAACGTTATTAGGTGGATAAACAACATGCAAAGTCTTCTGAACGTACGGCACCAAATCATCCGCAAAACACATGCAGAGTCGTGTAAACGAATCTTTCGCATTGGGTGTAAAGGCCTGATGTTCCTGCCCGTATAAAATAAAAATTCCTGATGCAACTGCCACCAAAGATCGTTCAATTTCTTGCGTTACATTATCCAAAATACTAATCATAGGACAAAGGCGCAAATTATTAAAGGCAATTAATAACTTATTTGTGAAATCGGCCAACGGATAGAATTCCATCAAATTCTCAGGTGGTTGCAACGGATCCTGAGACCTTGTTTTCCATGATGAAGGCATTTTGTGGTGGCTCTTGTTAATGAGAGTAAATTTTTCGATGTTATTATCAAATCCACTTGTTGCGGATTGTAGGGAACGTTGAAAATTACGTTCGATTGCTTTGAGGAATATCGGAGCGATTAATTGACGAAAATCGCATCCTACTTTACTGAACGACAATCCGAAATACATGCATTGGCCCAAAATAGTGTCGACTGATGTTACACCAGCATCCAAATTTTCTTCTAAAGTGTGAAGAAATGTTCCTATTTTCTCGCGTAACCAACCGAAAAAGATGCAATTTTGGTTTACATGTTGATTACGTGTACTTAGTGGACTGTGCTCATCGTCGTTGAAAATTGCGCGGTACTGGGTGATGATGCTGAACAAATTTACGCGAGTTATTTCGATTGTTTTACTTAAATGTTGATTCGCTATGAAAAGACAACAAAAAATAATTTAATGAGACATTATGCAGTGGCCTCCAGTTAACTCTTAGAACTTTCAAGTGGCGATTCAAATACTTACGATCACTTTGTGGAATCGACTTTAAGCTTTTTTCCAACCAAGCATTTCGCGATTGCAGAAACTTCAAACGTAGCTCAGTCTCAGTAAAAATAGCCATTTGGCGTAAATGACCGACAACTTCAAGACACTTTGGCAATTGTATGTCGGTGCTCAACTGGGCAATCAATTGGCGCTGCAGTAAAAGCCATAATTTATCCACTTCCTTCGCAATACTCTACAAGAAAAACAGTTTACACCTTGTGCTACATTTTTAAAAATTGATCAATCTTACCTTAATAATAGGTATATCTGGCTGTTTACTTTGTAGCCTATAAACATAAGCAGCTAATTCCAGTGCTTCTTCGTACAAATGGTCCTTTATAAAACTGTCCATCAATTGTGGCAACTCCAAAATCTCCAACAATTGTGCATTCTTAACGATTGTGATTGTATTCAGTTTTCGCTTTCTATTAATATCTTCACTACTGGCAACAAACTCCGTACATTTCTGTTCAAATACGGGAATATGTTGCAGTAAATTATTGAGTTTGCTTTCAATTTGATTGAACTGATCAAAAGATTTTCGTGAACATTCGGCAGTCTGTATGAATGTTTGGTAATGACTGATGGCAAGTTCCTGTGTTCGATCCTTTATCATGTGTTTCTCGTCTTGTAACTTTATTGGTTCTTTATTCAGCTCTTCCGCAGTATACTGGCCGATTTTTCTTATATATTGTTGGCTTATTGGATCAGAATTATCTGAAATTGTGAAAAGAAAATTAGTAGAGGTTCGGTTTGAGGTTAAAATTTGAAATTTAAATTCTCAATTACAATGCGATGATTTATCGGCAAAGATTAAATTATTCAAATGTTCCATTTCGTTACAATCATTATTGTACGTGTGATCTTGCATTTTAAGATTTGAATTTACAAGATTTATAACTTTTTGATTTTGTTTTCTTTGACGTTTTATTTCTTGTGAATCTTGACTTTGACATAACTTTGACACGTCAATTCTATTTCCGGCGTACACAACTATGCTACGTTGCAATTTTCAAGGTCATGTAATCAACCATGGATATTTCAGGGATATTTTTTAAACCGCATATTGTCAGAACACCCAGTATGAAGGCGACATCACATAAATGTGCCAAAAAATAGTACTAACTTGACAATCAACTGACGTTCATAACAACCTGAAACGTCGTCTCGTCCGGTTGTTATCTCGTCCAATGTGAACGCGAACGAATTATTACGTTTTGTGAACGATTAAACCTCAAACAATATTTTCATTTAATATAAAGTCTACAAGACTACATAAAAGTAATATATTAAAATATGGGTGCATTGTGGCAAGTCAATTATTGCAACCTTTTACCTATTTAACAACTTCGATCTAAGCATCGATCTAAGGATGAGTTACTTAATACGATTTACCATTTGATTTGATTTTATAAGATACATAAGACCGTAGTACATTGATAAGGAAAAGTAAAATAAGAAAACGTTCTACGTATTCAGATGCAAGTTTGTTAATATCGCTTATCGAGATCGCTGTTAATTAATATTCTGCGACCTGCTACGACTCAAATTGTGCTCCTTGTTCTCTATTTCGCCCTTGTACATTGACGTCCTACGCAAAAAATACGACTTTACCTGATACATATGCATATGGAATGAATAAATAATGTAACTTTCGTATAGCTTGATAAAAAAACTTGATAAAGAAACTTCTGCTCTACTGACTTTGCGGTATTCAACAAAACATTTAACGAAACGAAACTTAACGGTACTTTTGCGAAATTGGTTCAACGAATTATCCGCACATGAAATATTTATTCTGTTATAATAAAAAGTGATTCTAAGGACAATTATAATGATGAAATTATACAAACAACGATTGCTTACTGATAGCCAATTGAAACGTTTAGGGGATCACAAGTATTCGTGTACAAGTGCAAGTTTATTTGATCCTATATTGCAACCTTGGTGGTTGTGGCTAGTTGCACGAACACCGATTTGGCTTGCACCGAATTTGATAACAGTCATTGGTCTCTTGGTTAATATATTAACTTCATTAATATTAATATGGTATGTTTTATTTTTTTTACATTTGAACGATTGTTGACTATTTTGTACTTGCAGGTATTCACCAGATGCAAAAGGTGATCCGCCAAGATGGGCATGTGGATTGTGTGGATTAGGTTTATTTGTTTATCAATCATTAGATGCCATTGATGGTAAACAAGCGCGACGTACTGGTACAGCGAATCCATTAGGCGAATTATTTGATCATGGATGTGATTCATTATCGACAATATTTGTATCTATATCAGCGTGTATTGCTGTTCAATTGGGAAATCATCCAGAATGGATGTTCTTTCAAGTAAGAATACTAATAATTTTCAATGGTCTATTATGTTTACAATTTATTTTGTATAACATTGCTTTTTTAGTCTTTTTGTGCCATGACTCTATTCTACTGCGCCCATTGGCAAACCTACGTGTCCGGAACATTGCGATTCGGCAAAGTCGACGTGACTGAAGCTCAATTAACAATCATCGGCATTCACATGATATCGGCGATATTTGGTTCAACTATATGGTCGACTGTGGTATGTATTTATTTACGACTTACAAAAATCGTTTTTTTTTTTTTACTTTTATATAGTTATAATTATAATCTTTTTTTTAATTTACAATTTACACCAAAATGCGGACTTCAAAAGCAACAAATTAGTCAGAAACGGCCTTTAACTTGCAACAAACAAACAAAAAAAAACAGAAAATAAACGTTTATTTGTGTTTCTTCTCAGTTTTTTAATAGCACTATAGAACTGTGGTACGGCATTCCGTTTAGCACTTTCTTGTGCGGTCTGTGGTCGTTATACAACATGCTCACTGTCATTTTTACCGGCGGCATCGGGAAGAACGGATCCACCGTTGCAGTAAGTCATTTTCCCCATCCTAAATCCCAAATCAACCAAATATTTACTTGTATCAAACCAACAAAACCAACAAAGTTTGGTTGATGACGATGACAAATACTAGTCACCAAATGACAAGGGAATTTTAATGGGTCAACATTTTCTTATTAATTCAGCTCGCTTCTCTTGGCATGCACATAAAGGACATCATTTCTTCAACATATAATAATTATTAATTTAATAACTACCTACAGACTTCCACTTCAAACATATACTACTGGGTGTTCTTATATAGATTTAAATTGCAAAAATAATTTCACAAACAAAATATTTCTAGGAACATCCCATAGTGGTTTGTTACTGATGGGACACTTGAATGTTAATGTTTCGTTTTGTTTCTCGTGACTTTCTGGTTGCTTATCGTTTATTACTTTTTATTATGTGAAGAGGTTAATTAATAATTTATGGATTTTTATTGATGGGATTGTTGTATGATGCGTAGAGTGGGTTGATTGTAATACCTTTACATGGCGGATTCACTGCTCTACCGAATGGCATTTGCGTTTACAATACAAATATATACAAAGAAACAATTATTAATCATTACTATTCATTTAAATTAAACCACTGATTAGTAACCAACCAGAAATGACAAGACAGTTAATCATTTAATTACGCATTACGCTGTTTTTATAATTTATAGCATTTGAAAAGTAAATGGGAAACATGAAAGAAAATGCCCTTTTACGCTTCTGGTCGGTCCTAATTTATGTGGAAGCTAACGGGAATGGAATATATTTTTATTTATTTATTAATTTATGAATGTGTCTTTTATCCATTGGTTTTTATCCACCAACCAGGTTGTATAATGGAGCAGCGCAAAACATTAAATTCGAACCGAACGACATGTTATTTTTTATAATCGCGGAATTTTTTTTAAAAATTCTGGAGTTGCTGATTATTATTGTTATTATTGACAACATTCGAATGTTTTGTTGTTTGCTTATATTTTAGGTGATTGAAAACTTGGACTTAAATGTACTGCATGTACTTAAAGTTATACTTCCGTCAGCATCTCTACATAAATTGTTCGTGACTGTCTGTAGTATTCTACATAAAGGCGGTTGTGGTAAAAACGGTTCCACCATTGCAGTAAGAATACATTTTCGTTGGTTAATTAATCGTTTATGGCTTTCGATGATTTGAATGAAATCTGGATTGAAATTAGCCTGTTAAATGTGTTGAACATTATTATTATTATTGTTTTCTTAAACGGATCTCTACTACTAAATTTGGTCGTTCTGTTAAATTTAAATTCTTAAAACATTTTTAGATTCTTATCTTTTGCTTAGAATTACAATGTTTCATTTTTAATATTATTAGATAGTAAGTTATACGATTGTTTGTCTGTCTCGAATGTGTGTAAAGTAAATCAAAACAATATTGTGTTTTTTTGTTTGTTTCTGCTTTGTTTGTTCTGGGGCTGGGCTGGGCTTCGTCTACTTGGTGACGGTGATGATGTATGTACAGGTACCTGGTGTGGATGTTACACTGCGTATAATCTTCGTGTACGCGGCGTGCGTGATTTCTTTGAAGCTCGCCTATACCACCGTTAAAGTCGTTTTAGCTGGAGGAGTAGGCAAGAACGGATCGACTGTTGCAGTAAGATAAATGAAAAATATCAAAAAAACACGTTTTAAAAATTCACAAATGCTATTAAAATTAGGCAAAAGGAAAAAAAATCAAGAAAAAAAAAAACAAAAAAAGTTCGGCAATTAGTGCAGCTCTTCTTGATTTGCAAAACTTTCGAGTTTTTTTTATTTATTTGTTATTTAGAAATGTTGATATCTATTATTTCTCTCTGTGGTTATCCAGTCCAGTACTTCAGTATAAAAAGAAAGCATCTTCTAAAGTTTCAAACATTTAAATGTGCCGTAAATTGCAATTTGAAATAGGTGCTCCACTATCAACCTGTTTGTTGTTAACTTCTTCAGTTGATTTCATATGGATTACTTAAATTACATTAAATTTAATTTCATCTTATAACTTTGAATTTTATAGCTATTGGTATTGTTTGGGTATGTAAACTAAAATGAAACTGAAATTGCATGGAATTGCATGTTTGTAGCTTGCACGTATGTTGGCTTCTAATTATATAACTATTAAAAGAATACAACAAGAAAATAATCATTTCAGAATTCATTAATAATTTTTTTTTCTATTTAGGGAACGAGCGTCTTATCACCAATTATCCCCTTCTCTACGGTGTTACTTCCGGCATTCATAATTTACAGAAAAAGTACCGAATCGGTGTACGAAGCTAATCCAGCTTTATACATTTTGGCATTTGGATTCGTCGCCGCTAAAATTACCAATCGATTAGTGGTATGTTCATTTTGTAGTCATTGTAACATTGTAACAAATTATTGCTTTTAACAACGACCGACTTAGAAATATTTCAGTTTTACACTTTTAATTACTCTTTTGTAATTATTTTTTCTTATGTGTAGGTTGAAGATGAAGTTTTATATTCGAAACCGGTCGTTGTTGTAAGCAATAAATTGTTAGTGTGGGACATCCAATTGGAAATATTTTTGTTTCGAGATCATTTTCTTTCAGAAAACTTGAATATTTCGATTTACTTTACTTTAGTATTGTTTTATCTTTGATAATTATCATTGTAATCAATCATCAATTTCCAAGTTAGCAAATTATTGATTTTAACAACGAACGACTTAGAAATATTTCAGTTTTACACTTTTAATTACTCTTTTGTAATTATTTTTTCATATGTGTAGGTTGAAGATGAAGTTATATTCGAAACCGGTCGTTGTTGTAAGCAATAAATTGTTAGTGTGGGACATCCAATTGGAAATATTTTTGTTTCGAGATCATTTTCTTTCAGAACACTTTAATATTTCGATTTACTTTACTTTAGTATTGTTTTATCTTTGATAATTATTTCGATTTACTTTACTTTAGTATTGTTTTATCTTTGATAATTATACATGAAAAACTTTCAGGTTGCACATATGACAAAATCTGAAATGGATTACATGGACTGGTCTCTTCTCGGACCAACGATGTTGTTTTTGAATCAATATTTTAACACATTCATACCTGAATACTATGTTTTATGGATATGTATGGTAATTACTAATAACTCATATTAATCAATTATCAATGTATTTAGCTTCGTTCAAGACAAAATTAATATTTGTATCTTTCTAGATATATGTTACCATCGACTTATTACGATTTTGCTATCAGATATGTCACGAGATATGTCAGTATTTAAATGTCGAACTATTTCGAATACCGTATCCCGGAGGACCACGTCTGCATGTACAAGCGACCAGTACCACCAACGCTTCCAACAATGATAAAAATGGTACGAACAATCCTTCGAGAAGTATGAAAACGCGCGGGCGTAGCAAAAATCATTAAAACGTACTACAAAAACAAAACAATTACCAAAAATCGAATAGGTGTTTTATACATACATAAGATTGGTATTTTACAATGTATATACAAATAATATATATACACACCTACGATAATTCGATATCGAATTTAAAATAATTAAACATAATTCCAGCAAAAAAAAAGTTTAAAACTAGGCGTAAGAACATATTAAGATTAATGATCCTTAAATCATTATTGGATTGTTTTCTTCCATAATTCGTTGATGTAAGATTTAAACATTAAAAAAACAATTGTTTACTAGTTGATTATTAATAATTAATTGTAGTTAGTTAAAAATTATTAAAAGAAAGTCGAATAATACGAATTCAATTCGAAAAAGCATGAGTATTTCCGTATTTTGTTTATATATGAATATGATGTAAAAATAACTGGAAGTTGATTTCTTGTATTTCTTTTTTATTACTAAAAATTTTACTTAATATTTAATTAATCGGTGGATGGGTGTGTGTTTTTAGAGCAGTAATTTCTAAAGTTATATATTTCCTTATTAAACATTAGTTACACTAACCAAACACTCTCACTTATCCATTATATTTTATTTTATGCTTTTATTGCATTCATAAGTGCTCAATTGTATACATGTTAATTTTTTAATATTAATAATTACAGCAAGTAAATTGTAAAGTGTAAAGTGCGTTTGTTACATGTATTTATGTGTAAAACGTAATATTTTAATCTTTAATGTATATTATTTGTTAAATCTTATTTTGCGTGACTTTCTAATTTTGCCATTGCACAGTATTGAATATTATTTATTTCAAGGTTTAAAGGCAATTTGAAAATTATATATTTTCTCTGCTTAAAGAAAAAAATTCAATTTAACAGAAAACGCAATTGTTTTTCTTCGAGCAATCATTCATATTGTTCGAGTACAATTATGAAAACATTGTTTATTTTCAGAAATTGGTCAGAAACTATAAAAGAAATAAAAATAACAAGGTTACCCTTTTCAGTTAAAAAAAAAGTTAAATTTAGCATTTTTCATACGCTTTTTATATTTAGATGTTTTGGTTTGGTAATTGTAGCAAACACCGAGCACTTTTGATAATATTAGTCCTTTTTACATTTCAATTAACACTTTGCCTTCTTCTTTACTGATTTTCTGTATCTTTAATTATTATTTTTTTTAGTTTAAACTGTCCATTGCTTTGCTTATAATCTATTAATTAATGAAGTTTTTGCTGCACTTGTGCATAATCTTGAGGTGTGGTGTGAGCCATGAGTACATCTACATGAGTTGTTTCAGGACGCGAATTTCTCTACGAGAAACTGGAGGATAGCTTGCCTTTATTACTCTCCCATTCGCAGTCTGAACATTCTGATCAGTCAGACATTGAAATTTAATTAATTAAAAGATTAATAATACTGATATACATTAATTAATTATTATAAATATTGCACAATGAATGCAATTTTAAATTTAACCGTTGTGAGTAGAATTGTAACGATTTTGCGTTAATTACTTGTCATTTTAAGTTAACTATTTTTAAGTAGTTCAAGTATAATTAAATAAGTTACAAACGTTAATTAATGTTGGTTGTCTTCTTGGGAATGAGTATTTTTTATTTTATTAAATGACAACGAATTCTGCTTTATTTTGTTTCTGTTTCCTCATGTTAGTAATTTAATTGTTACTTTTATTACTAAATCTAAACCATTGAAAGTGATTTAGTCATTTTTTCAAGTAAAGTTTAGAATTAGCCTTTGCCTATGTAAATTTAATAATAAATTCTTTTTTTATTTATTAATTAGTATAAAAAAGTTATTTTTGTGTAGACATTTCCAAAGAGTTTATTTAATCATCACGCGCTTGCGCATAGTAGTTCAGCCTGTGGTGTTTTAGGGTACGTTCGACTTTCAGCAATATTCGAAAGCAACTGGGCGTGCTCAGAGCATTCGGAATCCTAAATCAAATGCACCCACTGTATGTGTATTTTTACTCTTCTCTTCAAGATCGTTCAGTTGAAGCCGAAACTGTTTCCTCATGTTAGTAATTTAATTGTTACTTTTATTACTAAATCTAAACCATTGAAAGTGATTTAGTCATTTTTTCAAGTAAAGTTTAGAATTAGCCTTTGCCTATATAGATTTAATAATAAATTCTCTTTTACTTTATTAATTAACATAAAAAAGTTGTTTTTTGTTTGGACATTTCCAAAGAGTTTATTTCATCATTACGCGCTTGCGCGTAGTCGTTCAGCCTGTGGCGTTTTAGGATACGTTCGACTCTCAGCAAAACTCGATAGCAACTGGGCATGCTCAGAGCATTCGGAACCCAAAATCAAATGCACCCACTGTATGTGTATTTTTACTCTTCAAGGTCGTTCAGTTGAAGCCGAAACTCATAACGAGATGCTCGCTTTTCGAGTAAAATAAAATTTTCATGGCAAAGATACAAGATGGTGGAAACTGTCGAGCATTGTTTACATTTAGTTTTTTACTAACAACAAGCGACATAGAGAATTCTAGTGCATCGAACTATTGCATTTATTAGTTCGTAAACTAATCTTAAAATAAACTAATACGTGATAATGTAATTTAAGTGTTCTTCGTTCATAAAACGATTGATTACAATCGGTTTTGCGTGATGTTTGTGTGAGATGTTTATGTTAATAATACTACAAATGTCCTTTCACGAACTACGCAGTTTTGCCAGATTTCAGTATTATTTTCTACTCTTTCTACTCATTGTAACATGTGTGCCATATATTCGTCGTAAGTAGAATTTTTATTTTAGTTTACATTTTCTCAATTTAATGTTTGTTGTTGCTTTATTTGTTTGTGTTATTGTTTTAGCCGTGCATTCACAAATCCCAGGTCCGTTACTTCTATATTCAACAAAGTCAGATATAAGGGGAACAAATTTATCCAGAAACAAATCCAATTATACACTAATTACGGATTTAAGAGATGGCGCGGTCTTTGATTATCATTACAAGCAATCAAAACTTTGTTGGGTGGATCGTGTTATCGATAGCATCAAATGTGCTTCTTTTAATGAGACTGGCATCACTGGTAAAGTTGATACAATTGCACATCAGAATGTTTCACTGGACGGACTTGCTTGCGACTGGCTTACAAATAAGTTGTATTGGACTGATATTGAGTTGAACAGGATTGAAGTTGCTTCCATGGTAGATTATCACAGGAAAGTTTTGTTTTGGAAAGATTTAGACCAGCCGCGTGCTATCGCTTTAGATCCATTAAGAGGGTAGGGTCATGAGAATTTATTAACGTTTTCATACTTTTATTAAATGTAAAATGTTTATTTTGATATAAATTGTTTGAATTGTTTATAGTTTACTCTTCTGGACTGATTGGGGTGACGTCGCAAAAATAGAACGCGCCGGAATGAATGGCGATCCTTCAACTCGTCAAGTAATTGTATCCAACGACATATTTTGGCCAAATGGTCTTACCCTTGATTACGATAACCAACATATCTATTGGCTGGACGGTAAATTATTATTTTTGAAACGAATCGATTACAACGGTGACAACGAAGCCCTTCTTGTTGAAAATATTTCCCAATATCCGTATGCGTTGACTTATTTCAACAATCGCTTATTCTGGACTGATTGGAAAGACTGGTGGATATGCGTATTTGATTTACGTAACAATACGCGTAATAATAAAATCGGAGGTTCTAAAATTTTCCTTCATCCTGGCATGGTCCCAATGGATATACAAATATTCGATGCAAGCCGGCAACCCGACAAATCACATCCATGTGAAGCCAATAACGGTGGCTGTTCACATCTATGTTTGCTATCGCCAACACCGCCTTATTTCAATTGTGCCTGCCCTAGTGGCATTAAACTTATCGACAATTTCAATTGTGCAGATCGTCCACAAGAGCTCTTAATATTTGCCCGTCGTGCTCAGATCGGCGTTGTTTATCTAGATTCACCTGATTACACTTACAAAGTTTTGAATTATACAAATATGAAACATTCAGTTGCAGTGGACTATGATCCTGTTGAAGGATATCTTTATTGGACTGATACGAATATATATAAAATTCAGAGAGCTCGATTAGATGGTAGCGAGCAAACTGATGTATTATCTTACGAAGTGGTAAGCTCGGATGGTATTGCAATAGATTGGGTTGCGCGTAACATATACTGGACTGAATCAGCGTTGGATCGCATTGAAGTTGCCACTTTAACGGGGAAATATCGTAAAGTACTGATATACGATGGATTGGTGAATCCGCGAGCGATTGCTGTGGCACCGTACCATGGTTGGCTGTTCTGGTCGGATTGGAATGATAAGAATCCAAAAATTGAACGTTCCAATTTGGATGGTTCGGATCGAATTGTTATCGTTTGGGAAAATTTAAGTTGGGCCAATGGTATCGCTTTGGATTTGGAGAGAGAACGCATTTATTGGTGTGATGCCAAACATGATACAATCGAACATGCACGGATGGATGGTACTGATCGTATGGTGCTTCTCGGAGATATTCCTCATCCATTTGGCTTGTCAATTTTAGGAAATTATTTATATTGGACTGACTGGCAAAAACGGACTATTTCACGGGTAAATAAAGAGACAGGTGAGTCAAATTGGAATATGTACATTCTTAAGGAACCCATACACGCTCCGGAAATCCTCTGCGGAAAAAGAACTGAGCAGATTTGTGGACTGTTCAGGCTGCCGGATGAGAATTGAAAAATTATTCTGAATAACTGAACAGTGCGTCAGTCTTGGACTGAACAAGCCGACCGGACTGTGGGTGTGGCGTTACGTCAGTTCAGTTTGATTGAGACTTCGACAGCCGCGTATTCCTGAAGGCCAGGACTGCACAGTTTTTCCTCAGAGGATTTCCGGGGCGTGTATGGGCTCCTTTTAAATAGATAGACTTTCACTTTCTATTTCTTCTGTTTGGATGCGTATCTACGATTTTTCAGGTGGCGATAGAGAAGTGATCCTTGAACAAATTTCAAATATAATGGGCTTAAAAGCAATTAAAGGTACTCCATACGTTGCTGATTCTAGACATCATCCATGCGCGATCAACGAATGTGATCAACTCTGCATTTTTGTAAATAATAGAAATAGAACTTGCGAATGCCAATTCGGGTATGAATTGCAATCGGACGGTACATCATGTCGTGTACCTGAAGCTTATCTTTTGTATACGAAAAAAGACGGACTTACTCGCGTAAGCATTGAGCAAGTAAATCGAACAAGTACCAGTGAATTATTTCTACCGATCGGCGGCGTTAAGAACGCTAGTTCGATGGATCTAGACGTAAACGACATGCGGGTATATTGGAGTGATTTAAAACAGAAAATGATCATGCGCGCGTATATCAACGGTTCGAATCCACAAAAAGTTTTCGAATTGGGATTACAATCTCCGCAAGGATTGGCCGTTGATTGGGTCGCGTTGAACGTCTACTGGGCCGATCCAGCGTTACACCGTATCGAGGTATCGCGTTTGGATGGCACAAGCAGACGAGTTTTACTATGGCAGAAAGCCAACGTCGAACCGCATTTTATTGTGTTGGATCCGCAAGAAGGCTACATGTATTGGACTGAAGTATCTCCATCGGATTTACCCAATAATAGTATTAAAAAGGCGG
The DNA here is from genome assembly GCA_030264535.1 of Liometoxenus newtonarum. NCBI lineage: Eukaryota > Metazoa > Arthropoda > Insecta > Coleoptera > Staphylinidae > Liometoxenus > Liometoxenus newtonarum. The sequence continues at coordinate 13,648 of JARJEB010003641.1, forward strand.
CTATGGATGGCAGCAATCCGATATCGCTTATCGTTTTAACCGGGTTTCCTAGTGGCTTGACAATAGATTACGACAAACGCCGGTTGTATTGGATTATCGCAAAACCAACTCCTGGCATTTACTCTTCAGATTTGAATGGATTGAATAAGTTGACGCTGGTTACAGGCGACTTATATAAACCTGTGGGGTTAACAGTGTATCATGATTATATTTATTGGACGGATGCACTCAGCGATAATAAAATAACATCCGGACCGGTTGCCCAAATTTCTAGAGCTTACAAAATGACCGGTGCCAATCGAATGACTACCCAATTACTTTCCGATTTTCCAACTGATTTGCTCGTTGTTTCGAATGCTAAACGCAAAACAGTCTCGAATCAATGCGCTGTTAACAACGCTGCGTGTTCTCATTTATGTTTTGCTCTTCCACATAGCAATCCCAGTTATACATGCGCCTGTCCAACGCATTACATGTTGAAGAACAACACATGCTTGCCACCAAAACGCTTCATGGTTTATAGCCATAAGAATTTAGCAGTGCGTCTCTTGCCGGACACTTCGGAATGCCTTGTGGTCGTCCTGCCAATTCAAGTAATGAAAATCGTCAGAGCTATAGATTTCGATCCGAACCTGCAATTTCTCTACTGGATCGAAGGAAAGAATCGTTCGATAAAGCGAGCAAAAACAATTGATAGACATGTGTCGGTTGTAATTATGGGTTCTTCACAAATTGATCCAAGTGATATAGTTATCGATGCACTGGGACGATTGCTCTTCTGGTCTTGCAGTAATCAAAATGTCATTAATGTTACCAGGGTGGATAACATTTCAACGGTCGGGGTAATCGCTCAGGATCGTGACGAAAGGCCGAGACTCTTGGCAATTCATCCAGCGAAACGATTGTTGTTTTATACGGATGTTGGCGATTCACCTAAGGTTGTGCGTCGGAAGATGGATGGTTCCGATAAGAAAATTATTGTTCCGAATGCACCAAATGTTTTAGCCTTAGCAGTCGACGTGGAAAATGACCTGGTGGTCTGGTCACAAGGCAGTGTGATATATAAGTGCAATTTAGATGGTACGAATAAAAAGTTGATGATTAACGAAAGTGGTTCCAACATCAACCAATTGACTGTGCATAATGGTTGGTTGTATTGGTTGGATAGCGAGAGTTTGAAACGAATTGAAATGATGGGAACCTCAAATACGAGTGCACTCGTCCTCGATTTAGATTCCGATATCTCCGATTTGATCTCAGTTTATGAACCGAATAAGACTCATGCGTGCGCTCACTTGCGTTGTTCGCATATTTGCATTTTGAACGATGAACAGGAGGCAGTTTGTTCCTGTCCTTTGAATATGACACTCCTGGAGGACAATATTACATGCATGACGAAACCTAATTGTGGTACTGAACATTTTACTTGCATTGTGCAAAAGCCTGGCAAGAAAGACTGTATTCCAATTTCGTGGAAATGCGATGGGCAACATGATTGTCCCGATGGTTCGGATGAATCAGGTTGTCCGACTTGCAAACCGAATGAGTTCAAATGTCAGAATGGCGATTGTATTGACGCCAAGCATTATTGTGATTATGAGCCGCAGTGTAAGGATAAATCAGACGAAGCGTACTGTTGCAAGTCGCCGCATGAGTTCCAATGCAGAGGCACTCAGGTGTGCATTTCTACAATGTTTCTCTGTGATGGCATTGAGCATTGCGCAAACGGTGAAGACGAGATGAGATCGGTTTGTAGCACAATGAATCATCATTACCAACCGGGGACTCCTACAAGCATGTCATCAATTCTGCTCTGGATATTTATATGTCTCTTATTTATTGTAGTCTGGCTCGCTGTGTACTATTACATCAAGCGAACCGTTTGTTTGAACATTAATCCATCTGCGAATGTCGTTGATCAAGCACAAGATCCTTTGAATCCTGAACAGAACCAGTCACAGGTCAAACTACACAAGCTTCGAAATAAAAGTAAGTTCATTTCAAGAATTTCTGAATATATATATTTAATATTTTATATAGCGCTAGGTATTCCTGATGTGGTACACATGTCGATGTTAAGCGCTTCACAGGCGTGTAGTTACGACCGCGGGCATATAACCGGCGCATCAAGCAGCACCAATGGCTCAAGTCTAGTTGGATATCCGCGTGAAACGCTTAATCCCCCGCCGAGTCCAGCTACGACTGCAGCCAGCACGCGTGCGAATTCTCCAACATCGCGGTACAGACCTTACAAACATTACAGGTACTTTTATTTGCATAACTTTGTGGTTTTTGTTTTCATATTTTGCGTATATTGAAACTTTCGTGTTTACAGGTCTATTAATCAGCCACCACCTCCGACACCGTGTTCAACGGACGTTAACGACGAAAGTGATTACAACTATTCAAGCAGAAGTCGTTACGATGATCGGCGGTACGACTTGGGGGCGTTTCCACCACCACCAACACCCAGATCTCATTGCAACAGCGAAAGTTGTCCGCCATCACCGAGTTCACGTTCTTCTACGTATTTTAGTCCTTTACCGCCACCACCATCTCCCGTGGTGTCTCCAGGACGAAATTATGATTCTTGATTGCTTGTTTTTACAGCCAAGAGTTCAAAAGTTCACAAGTGCCTCTTATCTACTTTGTACATAACGTAATTTTCATAAGATGATATTTTTTGACAAGATATTACTAATTTATATTGACGATTTTACTATTAGATACGTTTAAGAATTTCGTTCACATTTATCCTTGCAGTTAACCAACTAAACATTTCGAAACAGTTAAATGGGTAATGGTAGAGATTTTGTTTGATAATTTTGCCTAAAAATGACTGAAAATTATGTAAATCGTTGTAAAAAGTGCGTAAAAACACCGAAAAACAATGGGGTTTATGCATGAATTTTAAAATTGGAAAAAGTACCAAAAATCGTTAGTATAGAACTAATTATACGACATGTTACTAACAATAATTTCAAAAAAAATTTATTTGTTAAAAATGGCTCTTCAAAATGCACCCTAAATTTAAACTGTACAATGCCGCGAAAAATAAAGATGATTCATCGATTTGTCGACTTATACCGATTCAATGCCGAATCGGGCCGAATGAACTAAACGTCAGGCCCAAAGACTGTCTTCGGTCAGGCTAGAGCGTCATAACGTCAACAAGGTCGCGTAAAAGCGATGCCATTTTAAAAGGTCTACCAACACAAGTTCCAGAGATCTAAGGGAAATTCCAATGCTATGAGTCATCTTAATTTCACCAGATAATTCACCAAAACGTCAAATTTCAAACTTTAAAAAATGTTTTCTCCTCAAAAACCATGTTATAAAAAATGTTAAAAAATGTATGGATGGATAATTCAAATCGTAGTTTCATAAAAAAGATTAAAAAAGGACCCCATTCTAAAAAATCTAAAAAATTGCTTTTTATCATTTATTTTTTTATGCAAGTATAAGTATTCGTCTTTAATTAGCAATAAAAATTGTATTACTTATCAAATCAAATAAAATATCCTTTGAATGAACAAACATTTTTTTATCGATTTTATTGATAATTATGTCGTAATCAATATAATTAATTTTTTTCATGTTTTTATGGCTTCTTCAATCTTTCAAGTTTCAGTGATGATTTTCTATGTCCAGCATGGAAAAATACTCTTTTATACATATACTTATTGTTGTAAGTTGATAATTGGATGATATTGTGACAGTTAACCAACAGAATATATGTATAAGTAATAAACGTGTGTGTGTGTGTGTGTGTGTGTACAGTATTTATTTTGAACTCATAGTAAGTAGTAACTAAAAGAAAGACTAAAGTACTAATGCATATTCGATACAGTTTCTTGACCCTCGATGTCGTTGTAACAGTATAATATAACTTACACTGGAATATAAAACAGAGTGTTTAATTTAACAATTTACAATATCGCTGCAGTAACCAACATGTTAATATTTCCGCAATTATTATTAAATATGAATGATTGCTCTCTCTCTCTCCGCATAGACTTTATAATACTTTGTTGTTGCATACCTACTATAATTACCTATACAACGAGATAATTTCCTTTTGGTGACATAATTGTGACTTCGCTAACATATACAATACAAAATGATTGTTTATTTGTTTTTTTTTGTGTCGTTTGAGACACTTTGTATCTTAATGTACATTTCATACGATGCGGATGTGAGAATAAATTATCTTTACTTATACATATTATCATCCATATGCTATGATTTGTTTTTATAACTTAGTCAATTAGTTCAAGTTATAGAAAAATTAAAACAAATGATGAACCAAAGAAGGTTCGATAGATTATAATTTCTTTTCAAATTTGAAATTTTATTTAACGGTTTTTATCGATTTATCTGTTCATTGAATTGCTACTCGACAAAAAAATGTTTAAAAGTACTAACAATTGCTTTTTCAAGTTCCAAAATATGTTATCTATTGCTAAATTGCGTTAAATAATTTAATTATGTTGTAAAATCGGAAATGACATTCGTATTGTTTTAATTAATCGTTCAATTAATTTATATCAACATACATGTTGGTTTATTCATTGTCATTTAATTCGTGATAAGATAAAACGCTTAAAGCTTAAAGCAAAGGACCTTTTGAATGACAATATTCTTACCACAGTATTCGCAGTTTTATATTTATAGATATTTTTTACTACGCTTATTCTTATAATTCGTATCTAATTAAATTATTTTATTCGAATTATTTTCTTAGAATTAAAACTCTCTATATACCTAGAGCAATTGTTAGACATTGAATGGTCAATGGTATGGATCGATTCACTAATTGACTTCATATTACATTTCATTTGACATATCTACTGATTGTTTCCCTGTGCCGAATTATCCACTTATTTCAGCCCCAGACTTATTTTTGTTATTGAATACGGTAATCAATTTTGATGGATTAATTATGTTCAGTTCACCCATTCATTTTCAATTTTCATATATGTATATAATTTATCTGTTTTTAAATTTTAAACGTGGCGGAGGCAATTACAATGAGAAAACAAATTCAATTACAATTTAATAATAGTATGTTAAGAAAAGATGATGTTAAGTAATAAGTGCTTTAAGACGCTATAGTATAATACCGAGTCCAAGTTTTCCAATGGACGAGTTTTATAATGCGTCTTATAGCATGAATTTCTTGTACCTACTATTTTATCTATTTTGCGCTAATTTTAACTGTAAATAAAATAAAAATAGGCAAAGGAAATAAAAAATACATTTCTAAAGTGTATGGTAGGCAACCCAAATTGCGTTGCTCAAAGTGGTCAACGTTTGAACGTGACAGTAGCAGTGTTTAAAAATAACGATTAACGAGAAATCAGTGAATTTAATAACATTTATAAAGGAGATTGATTTAAGTTGCACTCGCCCCGATATTCGTGAAGCGGCAGCAAACAGTATAAATAAAATACTACCAGAAAAAGTAAGAAAGGCATATTTAAAAGAATATGAAATTTTTCAAACGACGATCGACGATTACAGTTGCGCATGCGTCAATTTTACTTTATGGAACTAGTTGCTTAAGGGAACATTATAGAACCGCACCATGGAATGCTTTAATTTCATACTTTAATTAACTACAACGGGTATTCTAATTGGTATATTACGAACGCAAAATAGATAAAAGTTATTTATGTTTGCAATGAAGCCCGTTGACGGCTTGAATATTTTATTTTAACTCCTCAGGTTTTTCTTGTTATAATAAGGGGTAAAATATAAGTTATGTAGACCTAAATCATAAATCTAATCGACATCCAGTGGCTAATGGTGAAATGGTGTAATTAAGTGTTATGATGTTATGAATAATTGATTACGGAATCCTAAACACTCGTAAGTCGTAATCGAAAGCACATCATCATTTTATACGTCATAATAAGTATTTAATTGTACCTAAAGTAAAAGTAAGTAAAAGATTTATTCGTTACACTTTTTGTAAGTTTTTGGTTCGCATCATATGCTCTCTGCGTTTGTCGGATTATTTTTTAATTTGTCTTGAAATTTTATTAGAATTTATATCATCGTCCCACTTGTCCGACCGTAAGTAAACAATTTCTTAATTCAAGTTGATTTGAAATGACTGATTGAAAGTGGTAATTAACTGATGTGGCAAAAATGTCCTAATAATAAAAGAACTCGCTTATATTTTTATCATCTACATGTCAAAAGTTTTGCTTTTGACGTGACATCATAACTGCATTTTTTTTTGATTATGCAAATAATGCAACAACAGAAAAAATAAATAATATTTATTATTAAACGTATTTGTTGTTAAATTCGAATCATTAAATGTTTTGTAATAAGAAGTTTGTCGTTCATTAATTTCACGTCATCGCATGACACGTTTAACTTGACCTCATAACATTTTTTATTTATTTTTTCTTATATTAACATAAATTAACGCCACAATATGGTACAATTCAAATAGAAAACAAAACATAAATAATTATGACAAAAGCAAGGACTTAAAATATATGAATAAATAACAAAATACAAAGTCATTGAATTGAACAAATCGCAGTGTTTCATATACAATTTCTTTTTTGTTATGAGTGCCTAAAATTAAGAAAAGGATTTGTAATTAATTAATTTCTCATTGAAATTTCTTTTTCTAAATAAACAAATGAATTGATTTAAAAATTTAAAAAAATCGGTAATTCCCCATTTGTATTTGTACTTTTGGACTGTTCTAAATAATTTGCTAGAATTCATTTCACCTGCATGCTAGTCAAATTTACTGTGCGAAGTTTTAATTGAATAATACCTCAAACTTACTCGTAATTTGAAAACAAAACCGGATCAGTAGGTTTTAAAGTGAAATTTAAAATTTAACATATTTATGCAATGTCTCTGGTATTCCTAATATAGTTTTTAATATTTATGTATATCTACTATATGAACAGTGGCGTGGCTATCATAGGGCAATTATGTGCGACGCGCTGGGGCCCAAACATGTGGAAATTTTGAAAAAATTATGAGATATAGGATTTCCCATTCCGGCTTTGCTAACACGGAATTTGTGGGATGGGTCCATCCAGTCATGATTTTCCACCGGGCCCAATTTAATGTAGCTACGCCGCTGTATATGAGTATACATATAATAATAAAGTAACTTATTGTAACAAAGAATGAAATAATGTAAGCGTTGGATAACTAAACGTAATTAAGTTTTGTAATTGGATTTTCTGGTTTTGAACCACGTTTTCGTCTGATGGACGTCTGACTGACTTTCTGACTGCAGCGCGTGCCTTATTTTAATATGTAGATAATAAAACGATTGATCGAATGTATTTTACTTGCGCCAAATAAAAGAAATTGTGAAAAATTCAATTTCAATTTTCGATTTTTTTCGCATTTACAATTAAAGCAGCTTCAAATTTTAGTATACGTTCGAAAATAGGTTTTAATATCATTTGTTCAATGAATGAAAATATCATCAATTACGACGAAATTGAAGAAAGAAAATAATAAATTTCTGAATGTGCTTCAAAAATGGTCGGAAAATAAAAATATTTCAGGGCGCGCGTGAAATAATGAAAACTTTAATCTTTAAAAGAAAATGAAAATGCTAAAAGAAAGATACGACGATTCGAGCTTAGAATTTTTATAATAATTGCTTTCTATTTTAAGGACATTATTTAATTAATAATTATTTGAAATTTTTATTAAATATTTAACAATTTGTAAGGATTTTTAACAGTTTCTCAGAATATTATACAATCTGTCAGAATATTCCCAATTTGTTAAAGAAATAACAATTTTGTAGGAATATTCTTGAAACTTTGTCAGAATATTCAACAATTTCTAAATTTTTTAAGGTTTTTTAACAATTTTTAAGATATATAAAAATTGTTCCGAATATTTGACAATTTCTAAAATTGTTAAGAATATTTCACAATTTCAAAAAATTATTAAAAATATTTAACAACTTGTAAGACGCAATTGGCGCAATTATTCGTAAACTTTTCATGAAATTGTTTGCCTATGGTTTTCACATTTATTTATTTTCTCTATTTTCTTTTATTGTGTTTTTAACTGGACATATATAGGTATGGTTTTATGGCGTGATGTCTTACATTAATAATTTTCCATTTCGTGCATTCGGTTTCAGTGAACAGAGTGAACATTTTACATTATGCTTGTTTAAATATGTGATATGTGAATCAATTGTCATTAAAAAAAAAGAAAAAACGATAAAAACGAAATGCATAGCTTGGACACAAAAGACAATACTTACCTATATACAAAACGATAATTCCCCTTCATGGAAGTCACAATGTCATGGACAATGTCGTCATTGATTGATTTTTTTTCTATTTTATGTTTTTTTTACATTTTTTAACGATTTCTCGTTTATGGGTCACTGCAATTTTCTTATTGTCTCTTATTCCAACAATTTAAAGTATAAATTTATTAAAAATTTTATATGTATATTTTCTTTACCTATAAAATTCTATGTCCAGTCAAAAAATGTTCAAGCAATCAATTTGAAAATATTTGTCCACTAGACAAATCTCATCCCAGCATTCCTGTTAGCCTTGTTGTTAGTTTATTTCTTGAGAAATGGGTAAAATTCATAGCTTAAATGCTCAAGTTTCGTTTATATGGTTCTGTTGTATATGTTGGATGGTAAAGTTGATGTCATGAGTAAAGGAAATTCTGGCAAAGCCAATGTTTTATATTACATCGATATGTGAATGTTCGTTTTATTTCTGTTTTGTCTGGGTTTTAAATTTTAAGTCTTCCAGTAGTGTCAATATCCCCATAAATATTTTCCATGCTTTTTTTTCCAAATAAATGTGTATTTTTCTTAAAATATTTCAATGAAAATCTTTAAGGATAATTAGTAGGCTGTTTTCGGGCAATAAATATCGCACAAGGAAAGGAAATAGTGTTCATTGGGTGGTAACTTCATGACCTGAGGTCATTGCGTGACTGACTTCTTGCCTTGCTGTATGTATAATCCTGCCGCAGGACTGGCATACTTTTTATTTCCTTTTTGTTCTTTTACAAATTACAGGATTTTTAGCTGCGAATTTACTGGAAAGTCGAAGGATCGAATAGTTAAATGAAAAGTTGATAAAAGTTGACTAGAAATTAATTTCTAAATGAACTTTTGCGTTAAAGTGTTTTTGTTTGTTTTATTTTTTTTATCAATTTAAAAAGTGGATTACTTCAACTTCAACTGATATGATACACGCATAAATAACGCGGCAATAAATAATCCTTTTATCCTTTAAGCCACATGCGGTGGCTGAGTACCTATACGTGCTTGTAATTTTATTTATTTATACCCGAATACCCATATAGCTATAATATTAACTCCAAACTAAGTTTATGCAGACTTGACTTGACTGTAGTAAATTGTAATGTGAAGTCGAATGAACCGAATGCGAACCGAACCGAACTTCATGTCTAATTCGAACTAATACGTTACATCAAGAGCCAACCGCGGCACTTCTGATCTGATAACTGCGGTTAATTAATGTTGAGCTCCTCGAAAATTCCATGTACGAGCTTGTTAAACATTTACAACGAGTTGGCAACTTGGCATCGGTACAAGAATAAAACCAGTAACCACGAGCTAATACCTATACAGGGTGGACCAAGATGAAGAAATTAAACGTGTTTTTCTTTTTTCTTAGGGTTTAAAGAATAGGACAAACTTATTTGTATTGAGCACATTCTTGACATACTTTGTATATAGAATATGATTTACAACTTACATTGAAATGTAACTTTAACTGCATCAAAAATTTCATTGGTTTATTAGTTTTGCATTAATTTAAAAACTCATTAAAATAATAGATCAACGTTAACTTTTTATGTTTCATTTTCATTGACACATCAAATTAGTTATTTTTTAAATTTATTCCATAAATCTCTTGAGAATTAGGACGTTGTCGTTGGTAATAGTGGAGAATTAAAGTGTTAAATTAAAATATTCACACATGTCTTCTTGACATATCTTTCAGTTCAATTTCAACGTTTTTGTTTTGCGTTGTTGTTTTGTTGTTGCATATTAAAACTAAATGGACAATAGAATAAAACACATAACAACACACGTAAGAAACAATTATTTTTTTTTATTTAAGTACCTAGATATTTATTAAATCCAAAAATTTTAAAATTAAATAAAATTATCCAAGTCAGAGGTTCTCAAACTTTTGCAGGCCAAGACATTTTTCTCGTCGTTGTACTTGATATAGTTGTTGTTCTTGTTGTAGTTGTTGTTCTTGTTGTCCTTGTTTTGAAGTGTAATAGCAACCAAACAACTCTGCTGGTTACAAGAAATATTATAGGTTTGATGCACTTTACTGATATAGATAAATTATCAACCCATTGGTGTATGTTACAATTTTTGTGATCGTTTTTCAAATCAAAACAATATCCAAAATGATCTTAACATTTTTACGATTTTTATGGAATTCGTCTGAACGCTGCGTTTGTCCTGCTTGTTGCGATGTACTTCAACTATACTTTCATTTTTTGAGAACCCCTGATCTAACTACTTGAAATAATGTCCACTTAGAAGCTCAGACACACGTAATGAGACTGAATGAAGGTCTTCCATTATTTTTACTGGTTTTGATTGTTTTCTATTTTTGCATTTACTGATTTATTCACATACTCACTATTTCGCAAAATTGCGCATTCATGCATTCATATTGTCTGTCCTGCTGCTGTTCACATTTTATTTGTACTTTATGGTTTATTTTCCAGTGAGTTTTATGGATTTTTAGTACACGGTTTGCATAATTTTCATAAATATCTGTCAAACCAAGGATTTAAATACCGCACAACGCAATGAATTTACATTCAATAAGCAAATAATACACAAACATGAAACTATTCATATACTTATACAAATGTTTAAAATGTATTTTGATATACTCGTATTTAAAATTCAAAAACAAAAAAAAAAGAAATTGGTACGATGTTCAAAAATATGTTAATTCTTGAATTTATGTGATGATCACAATACTTTAGTTTATGTGATGTTTATGTCAAAGTGAAATTTCAGAAGAAGTTCATTATGTCATTGGTTTCCCAATTAAATTATCAAAAGTGACTAATTTTCGTAAACCGCTTTTTACGTCACAGTCTTCTGTGTTGAAACTTCAGGTAAATAAATTTGGCTTTTTTTAAATTGTTTTAACATATTTTTTATATTTTTGTAATTTTATTCATTTTTCTGGCAGCTTAAAATTCTAATCAGTCATAATCTCGAATTCATATTCTCATAAATGAAATTTTCACTTTGAAAACAATTTTTGCTATGCGAATATGTTGCAATGAACATTGTTTGTTGCTACGTTTTATCAGTTGCTTATCAGAAATTCCTACATTGACACGTGTTATTGAATTATTGAACTGTACATTCCGCTTCGGAGTTACTAGCAAAATCGAACTTGTAACTGATGTAACTTGTATCCCAATGAAATAAATTTAAAAGCAAACATATTTTATCTATTTTGCGTTCATAATATACCAATTAGAATACCCAATGTAGTTAATTAAAGCATTCCATGGTGCGGTTCTTTAATGTTCCTTTAGACGCAACTAGTTGCATAATGTAAAATTGACGCATGCGCATTGCGCATGGAATTCTACTAGGAAACTGCAATCGTCGATCGTCCCTTGAAAAATTTCATATTCTTTTAAATATGCCCTTCTTGATTTTTCTGGTAGTATTTTACTTATACTCTTTGCTGCCGCTTCACGAATATCGGGGGGAGTGCAACTTAAATCATTCTCCAGTTATTAAATTCACTGGGTTCTTGTTAATCGTTATTTTTAAACACTGCTACTGGTACGTTCAAACGTCGGCCATTTTGACCAACGCAACTTGGGTTGCCTAACATACACTTTAGAAATGTATTTTATATTATATAATATTAAATTATTTTCTTCTTTTTTTATACATTTATTATTGTATTAATAATTTGATTTATTTGTCCTTACAGTGAACATGATCGATACAAAAAAGTCCTCTGGAAGGAAATACGCGTGGGCGATTTGATACATTTGTCGAACAACGAAGTTGTGCCTGCTGATATCCTCCTGTTACGTTCGAGCGACCCCAATGGATTGTGCTACATCGATACTGGACATTTGGATGGAGAGACGAACCTTAAACAACGTAAAGTTGCTAGAGGTTTCACTGAAAAGGTAGTTATAAAGTTATTTAAGAAGAAATTAATTAAAGTTTTAAGTGTTATATGTATAACTTGAAACTTTAATTATCTGACTAATAAATAAGAATAGTCGGAAGTTGAAATTGGAACTAACCAAAACTTTCAAATGTTTCAAAGTCTAATAAATAAGTCAGTTGTTTCAATTTCGTCAGCAATCGTTTTTTTTTGGTCATAAAGTTGTTGAAAAATCAAGTTTCGTGGTTTCACGCCAAAGGAAAAGAAAAACAATTTTTTGACGATATGAGTTGAGTTATGGAATACTGCAATCATCCAATATTTACCAAAACTTTAAGCAAAGGTGTCTTGTGTTGTTGTTTGCGTTTTGTGTTTGTGAAACTTGTGTGGGAATGCTGCATATCAGCGACCCAGACCTCCTTCGCCGTTTCTTGCCCTGGAATTCGTCCAAAAATGCATGAATTTGGCAATGCCAATGTTGAAAGTAGAATTGCGTCAATTCGATGCGAAACTAATTACAATCTTAAATTGCTTAAAATCTCAAGTTATTTATATCTACAATTATCGAATTGTTTGTTTGATTGCAGCAAGATGTATTTGAACCAAGTAAATTCAAAAGCATCATCGAAGTGGATGCCCCAACGACGAAAATTTATCGATTTCATGGTGCCATGATCCATCCATCTGGCGAACGAGTGCCTGTTGGTACGGATAACTTATTGTTGCGGGAATGCCTACTGAAAAACACCGATTTCGTCGAAGGCATCGTCGTTTACGCAGGTGTGTTATTTTAGTCTTAATTACACATTACATTAGCATAAGTCATTAAAGTCTAAAAGGTTAAGGAATTTTAACAATGTTCTGCTACATTTTAGGACACGAAACGAAAGCGATGCTTAATAACGGCGGGCCGCGTTACAAGCGTTCAACTTTAGAAAGGCTTATGAATCAGGACGTCATATGGTGTGTCATCATATTGTTCGTCTTGTGTCTTTTAGGTGCCATCGGATGCAAAGTTTGGCTCAGCGCGTATCCGAAACTCGAGTTTCCCTTCCGACCAGAAGGCTCCAATGATACCAGCGAAGCTTTTTTAGCATTCTGGACTTATGTTATTATTTTACAAGTAAGTGAGCAATTTGTCATTTTACTTTCAATTTAAAAGTGTAAATTACATTAGAAAGCACTTGGATTTATTTGGATTGATTCGTGTTTTGTTTGATTGCAGATTATGATTCCTTTATCGCTTTACGTTACTCTAGAAATGTGTAAGATAATCCAAGTTTATCACATCCACAACAATGTCGATTTGTACGATTCCCTAGTTGATAAGCGTCTCGAATGTCGTGCATTGAATATAACCGAAGAATTAGGTCAAATCCAATATATATTTTCGGATAAAACAGGCACACTTACCGAAAATCGTATGATTTTCCGGCATTGCACGATCGCCGGCATCGATTATAACCATCCACATTTGCAGGACGATAGCAAAAGCAAAAATACGTTGACTGTGCTGGCGAATCCAAAACTATCAAACGACTTAAACTACCAACTCGTCCAGGATGATGCATCAATTACAAAACAAATACATGCGGCACGTGTCCAAGAGTTTCTTGTGCTACTTGCTGTTTGCAATACGGTGGTGACATCGCATCATCCCCATCACGATCTCATGAATTCCAGCGGTGTTATGGAACAACCAGAAAACGTGTTCGAACAATCACAGTCAAGTGTCAACATCGCGAATATCGTTGAAATCAACGACAATTCGAATACAATATCTGCGAATGACTATACCCGATTGGAGGAGTCACGATCAGTGACACCGTCGCCGCCATTAAATGCACATCTATACCCGAATCACAAACACGTTCCTTCTCTCAGTCCTATTACGTCCGTCGACTCGTCGCCCACGAGCGAAATACCAACGACGAAAACGTTACGGCCTAAGATACTCACCATTCCGTCGTTGAGTTTTCTCGGCGCGAAGCGCAGCAATCTCACAGATGAACAAAAAGTCAAAGCGACACAATCAACGACGCCATCACCACAAGACTTTAAACCGATTTTTGAAGCTGAAAGTCCCGACGAATTGGCATTGGTCGATGCTGCCTACACTTATAATTGTAAATTGCTCAAACGCACACCAAACTCGGTTGCTGTCGAAACCCCACGTGCAGGGAAATTAGACTATGAAATTTTGAACGTCTTACCGTTTGATTCAACGCGAAAATGCATGTCAGTCATCATCAAACATCCAATTACAAAGAAAATCATCTTGTACTGCAAGGGTGCTGACACTACAATTCTGCCAAATTTAGCGCCAGCTGAGGACGATTCAGAATCAAAAAAATTGATCTATCAGACGCAACAACAACTGAATTCTTACGCTAAGAAAGGTTTACGTGTCTTAGTCATGGCCAAACGTACATTATCCACAATAGAGTACAACGAATGGCATCGCAAACATAAAGAGGCTGAAGTTGCACACGATAACTTAGAAAAACGCCTAATGGACAGTTACGCTTCAATCGAATGCAATCTGCTATTGCTTGGTGCTACGGGCATTGAAGATCGCCTTCAGGAAGGCGTCCCCGAAACGTTGGCCTCACTGATGGCAGCTGGCATCGTCGTATGGGTAGTTACAGGCGACAAACCCGAAACAGCCATAAACATTGCCTTTTCAGCGAAATTATTCTCTCCGCATATGGAACAATTGAAAATTATGGCGAGGAGTAAGGAAGCTGCTCAGAACACTATTGATTTTTATCTTGGCGAAATTGAACGGGAGCATCCTATTGACTCAAGTTCCGGATCTCATTACATAACGGGCTGCCAGATCAAGAACAAGCCACGAGCGTTGATTGTGGATGGAAAGACGTTGACGTTTATACTTGATAGGAGGTCCAATTTAACGAAACCTTTTTTGAAATTGACTACTTACTGCAATTCGGTGTTGTGCTGCCGGACGACGCCACTTCAGAAGGCGTATATTGTTAAAGTTGTGAAAGAGGAATTGAAAATGCGAACGTTGGCCATTGGCGATGGGGCTAACGATGTTAGTATGATACAGACAGCTGATATTGGCATAGGAATATCGGGACAGGAAGGCATGCAAGCAGTAATGGCAGCTGATTTTTCCTTATCAAGGTTTAAATTTCTTGAACGCTTTCTCCTAGTTCACGGACATTGGAGCTATGATCGTCTGTCTAATATGATTTTGTATTTTTTCTATAAGAATGCGGTGAGTATATTGATTAAACGCTCTAGTTGAAACAGATGACAAAAACCTTCGTATTTTTTCAGGCTTTTGTCTTTTTAATCTTTTGGTATCAAGTGTATTGTGGTTTTTCTGGCGCTGTGATGATCGACCAAATGTACCTCATGTTATATAATTTACTATTTACGTCATTGCCACCTTTAGCCATCGGTAAGTCATCGACTTGCCGTGTCCATTCGTTTAATTCTAAAGTTTTTTCTTTAGGTGTCTACGATCAAGATGCACCTGAATATATTTTACGAGAAAATCCGCATTTGTACAGCCGCGGTCGCTTGGGTAAAGTCTATCGGACGAATTCTTTCTGGCTGACTATGGTCGACGCAATCTATCAATCCCTTGCCGTGTTCTTTGTCTGTCAAGGCGTTTACGCTGACACGGACATCGACATGTGGGAATATGGCACTGTTGTTACTACTGCGTGCATGTTTGTGATGTTGTTACATGCTGCAATTGAGACACGTTCTTGGGTAAGCAATTGACTTTCTAATTCGTCTTTTCGCAGAATGTTTTCATAATTTTGCTAATACTTATTAATATTATTCTTTGTTGTTTTCTTATGATTTTAATTTTGAAATGATTTCAGACGATAATACAGCTGGCAAGTCTAATACTGTCGATCAGTGCCTTCTACGTGTATTCCATCTTGTACAATTCGCTGTGCGTGACTTGTTTTGGCTTGCCGAGTAATTATTGGATCATTCAACATGCGATGAGCACGTTGAACTATTGGCTAGTGATACCATTGAGTTGTGTGCTTGCCCTTCTGCCCAGGTAATAAAGTCCTACAGTTTCTTACAAATTAATTACCTACCTCGCGGCGGCTAGCCATAAACACGTTAATAAATTCATTGTTATTATGAATTTGTAGATTCTTATTACGAATATTTTACACGGCGATTTTTCCGGATGATGTAACGCGAACGTTGTTAACACATCGACGGGCGTTAAGGAGAGGTGAGGGATTTCTCGTATCTTGGTCTAGATCAACATCAGCTTCGTCGATCTACCGGTAAGTTCCAATTATGATTGCACGCACAAAACATCATAACAAGCCGTGTTGTTTTCAATCTTTCTTTCTTTAGTTTATTTGAATTCAAATTCAGAAATGTTGCTTTTAGTTAATAGATGAGTGCACTTCTACACTATTATTCACTTTTTTAGCAATTTGAAGTTTTGCTTAATGTTACATTTAATGTTTCTCAGAAATTGCAATTAATCACGGCATATCTTCAAAGTTGAAATTTATTTATATCAAATTTTCGAAGATATGTCTGAATTGTTCGTATTTTGATGTTATTCAACCACGCAGTTTAAAGTTTAGTAAAAATATTCATGTGCTACACATTTTGGGGTAAGTAGTTTAGGCATGCACCTTTTTAAATGAAAATTATAGGAAAAATACTCAAAACTTTAGTACATTCCATTGAAATTTGCCAACAAACTGTGAGTATTTATGATTACAAAAAACTATGAAATTCAAAGTCTTGTTATATTTAGTTTTCTATTTCTTTTTTACTAATTTTTTGCTTGAGTACACTGGGCATTACTATCCATGGTGATTGTTACATATATAAGTGTTAGTAGTTTGTTTAATTAATGTTTCTCTTTAATTGTTCATTATATTGATGTATTTTTGCATTTTATTGTTATTCAAAAATGTATCATTCATTTTACAAACATAAAAAGATAAAAAAATATTAATAGCATGACACAAATATTAATTTTTCAGAATAGAAATATTAAATCGTTTATTTTTTGTTTTGTATAGAACCTCCGATAACAGGAATAAGAATAACACTTTAACAGCAGTCGGCTGATATCAGTGTTTGCTGCTTGAAAGGCATTTAATTTAATTGTTGAATTATTGAATTACTCCACGACAACTGGACGAAAAGGAAGCCGGAGTAGAAAATAAGAAAATATTCATCAAGATCGATCATCACAATTTATCAATAATTAACTTAACTTAACTAAAAGAAGTGTCGAACTGTTGTTTGCCGTGTGTTAGGGAGTAATCTGCATTTCTATGATGGCTGTGATGCAATTTTATTTAATTTCGTGGGTTTTTACTATTATTTTTTATTACGATGCGTTTGATTGTATTAGTAGTTGTATGAAAAATATTTAGAAAGGAGAAGCATGGGACCAACACTTGTTTTAAAAATTACGTTTTCTTTAAATACGGTGAATTATTTCACGGCATATAAACTTCTTAAAGGGCATAAAAAGCAGAAAAGACTGGTTTCGAATTGAAAATGACAAAATTTCTTGCTTCAGTCTGCGAAACAGCCACTAAAAAAGTTAATTTCATAATTTTTATATGCTTTTATTAGTGCACATTTCCTTGTCTTCTTAATTATTCAATTTTCACTTTATACCTTATTTTTACTTGGATACACATAAATAATAAATTAATATCCGAGACCATGATATGCTCAATTTGAATATTATGATTATAAAGAAGAATTTTAAGTGAAAACGAGTAATCTGAAGACAGGAAAGATGAAATGAAATTATATGAAGATGAACTAAACTAAGTAAAACTAAGATATGTGCCATTAAAAAACAAAAACATATATTGATAAACTTTATATAAAACTACATAAAGCTACATCCGAGGCTAAGCAAACAATATGAATTTTCATTTATTATTTTTGTTCATCAATAATCTCTTCATTAAGCAAGAAAAAAAAACAAAAGAAAAAAATGAATAAAGTAGGAATTTAGCGACGAATATTTGACAATATGAGAATATAAAATATTCTTAAGTAATAATCATTTTTTAAATATTTTCACAAACAAGAATGTAAGCAGAATGATTTAAATGAACTGAATGAATGAATTTAGGAAATTTGAAAATTAATTATGAATAATAGAAAGGAGAACTATTTTTGTAAAAGATTTGTAAGAAGAAGAAAAAAACAATGACAAATGTAAGGTTTTATTTGTTGCAATGAACGATACGAAGTCACTGAATCGATAAATTTATCCCGAAAAAAATGAGTACTTATTTAATTTTAATTGTTTCTGTTTTCTTAATTTACTATTATAACTTTAGTTATTTTTAAAACTTGAACTTCAGCATGAACTTGACAAAAATGAACTGATTGCGGAAGAAAAGATAAGTGACAAGCAGTTATAGTTACCAAGAATCAAAATCGTTCAGATTTTAGTTTTTAAAGGGGCAATTATTTAATTTTTGTTCCAATTTATGATTAGAGTACTAAACAACAATTTAAATTACATTATAGTAGATACGATAAGAAGAAAGTGATAATTGCTATTAAGACAGAATAATATTAAAATATAGACATACAAATTTTATTAATAAATAAAATAAATTATAATTTAATAAAAAAACATGAACATAGAATAAATAGAATGACTAAGAATGAGAATAATAGAAAATTTGTACATATGTAGAGTCTATAAAAATGATAGAAACGATAAAATAGATAAAAAAGTTAAAATATTAAACATTTATAGATTAAAAACACTTAAAGCTAAGATTGAAACACAAACTAAACTAAAAAGCATCATTTGTACGATGTTCCTTTAACTTATTATTATTTTACTTTAATTTATAACATTATATATAGTAAAATTGTCTATTTTATAAATTTAGTTTCACCATATTATTGTTTAACGTTATTATTTTACTTTTTTTTTAATAATCTAATTAATATTAGTTTTTATAACCTTTTCGAATCGAAATTACTGAAAGAAACAATCACATTAATTTCTAGTTGTTCCAATTGGTTTAAACATTATAAAAATAACTTGTTATTTGTTAAGAAGTTTGCTGTTAACAATACAAGTACAAACAACTTGCCAAATGCAAATAGTAAATAAAAAAAACGAGCAAGAAGAAAGAATAGAAATTGAAGTTGAAGCACAATAATAGTCATTAGGTAATGAACTCGTTAATTAGCCTTTTATTTCACCTGTTTCTTTATTTTATTGTGACTTTTTTTAAAGTTGATTGATTCACGGCAATAGGCTTTGACAATCAGGCCAATCAGGCACAGGGATCTTTAAAGTTTGATGTAAAGGAAAAAAAGAAATTTTCAAAAGGCAAGCACAAATTCAATAACTTTTGCCATTAATTCTTAATTTTGCTTTTGCATAGGCGCATAGGTTGAGATTAATTTATAAATTTTAATTCTAAGATATTTTTAACTTTAATGTTTCCTTTCATGCGTTCGTTCGTTCTTTGATAGAAAAATGAGTCAATTGTACTTTTAATGATTAGACTTCACGTAATTCTAACTTTAACAATGCTAAAACTAATTAAATCAACGCCTTATTAATAAAATCAATGAAAAAATAATAAAAAATCACACTTTCAAAGTTTGCAATAAAATAAAATGTTAAAGATAAATTAAGCAAATGTGAATAGGGAAAAATACAACTGATTTTGTAATATTCACATTATCCTACTAGACAAAAAAAACCAGAACCAATCATTTATAATTAAATATTAAAATACTTAAATGACAAAATGTAAATGTAAATTTGATGACCTATGACAATGAAAACAAGTATGGATTTCAACGTTGCTTGATTGAATACAAAAAAAAATGAACCTGAACATGTTTAATAAACATCAGGTTCATTTAATTAATAATTAATAGACACTAGACGTTATGATTAATGCTAATTATTAATTTGATAATGAAACATGAATAATATCAGACTGTGTGATTTTAAATGTTATGTTTATATCAGAGTATAAATACTTGTTAATTACTAAAAATATACAAAGATGATATACGCATATTTATAATATTTATGAATGGTTTGTGTTTTTACTTGTTTCTGTTCCTAAAACGCCATTTCTAAGATTAGATATATTCCAAAATAAACAGTGGATCAATTCAATCTAGAATCATAAACGAGCACTTTTCTGATATATCGAGATTTCGAACCTTTCAAAATAGAAATTTCAAAAAGAAAAAGTAAATTTTTTGCGAGATTTTTTGTATAAATTCATATTCATGTTTGCAGACCATGGGAATGGTTTTACTTGCTTTCACAAAGGTACTGAAACGAAAGGTAACTCTCTTCCGTATAAATTTCGGTCCTCGATAAATCATAAAAGTTTCTGCATTGCATGGGTTATGGAAATAATATCTATCTTGAACGGTATGTATCTGCATTAGTAACAACACGAAAACTGTGCCAATGGAAAGGCTGGTTCTGCTTTTTTGTATTTGTATTTATGTACAGGGGCGGCCTGCCCATAAGAAAGTTTGGGAGGCATGTGCTAGAGCCTGGAAGATTTCCCGGGCTGGTTTCAAGACCCAATCCGTCCCTGCTTATGTATAATTCCGAATGCCTGTTTTTGTCTGCTGTTTCCACGTTTTCCTTGTACCGCTACATTTCCCTGCTTGTACAGGGGTAGTTTATGTATGTTGTTGGTTGTTGGCTTGCCGACGACACCAAATCTAAACTCATAAATCCGTGTTACGCTTTCACTCTTCACCTGGGACTTCTTGAGTCTCCGGAAAACTACGAAAAGTATTAGAATTATACAAACTTCAATGGAAAATGTAGAAATGTTGCCTACCTTACCCATATTAATGTAAATCTTTGATTTTCTGCTTTCGTTTCTTAATCAATGGAGTAGAATGATCGCCACTTAAAACAGCGCGACCATTCCATGACCTAGGTGCAACTGTGGTACAAGGATATCGTCGTCTTCGACCGCTTTCAATATATCTGGAACTTGGAACAATAAAATTTCATGTTTTCTTAAATAGTTTTGGATTCTGGCTGGCCAAGACGCCGAAATCATCGTTTAGTTACCAATTACCACAAATCTGTTGATAAATCTATATGGCTAAGTTATTCTTGTGAAGATTGATTTGTTCGCCTTGCTCATATTCCCTCGAACCTAGGAGAAAATGTATGAATTAATTCAATAATCCATGAAAAACTTGGATTTTTCAATTTTTATTTCGCCATGGAATGGCGAATTTAAAATTCTAAAGGCCAATAAACAATTACAAAAAATCTGACAACTAAGTGTAAATAACATATGGAAATGCATTTAGTATGTAAAGGGATACATATAACGTGGAAATCTATACTTTTCAATTTAATTTTTTATTGTTTTATAAGAGAAAATGAAATAAATATTTCACTCACATTATAAACGAGCCTTTGTAAATCGTAGTTTTATAGTTCAACGTTTTAATTTTGGTGGCGCTAGTAGTTGTTTATGCAAACTCTGTGCGATTATTGTAATTTATTAAGTGAAAAAAGTGTTATCAGTGCCCAAAACTATTGAAATCGGCAGCTCAAAGTAAGTACTTTACAATGTACGTTTGGCATTTTGAATTGCATGGCTTATTTTTTTCAAATCTGTGATCGAATGTTTAACGGCGACCGTTGTAGAATTGTGTAAGTTAAGAATTGTCACGACGACTTGTCATCAACCATTAAACACGCATGCAATTATAGCACTCTGCGACAATACTTAAAATTTCATAATCAATGATTAAATCTAAATTTAAAACAAGCATAGGATAGCAAACATGGTTGAAATAAAAATTGTAAGCTGTTAAATACAGCGATAATGTTGGTGGTTCAGCTTAATGCTTGTTTATGAAAGAATAATCATTAATTTTCTTTAAATTTAATGGCTGCTTTCAACGCGACTTTCATTGACATTAGTATAGTTAGTAAAAGCGATAACAGGTGGTGTGATCGAATTTTTCACGGCGACCGTTGTAGAATTGCTTAAGTTAAGAATTGTCACGACGACTTGTCATCAATCATTAAACACGCATGCAGTTATAACACTCTGCGACAATACCTACAAAGTTATTTTCAATGATTAAATTTAAGTTTAAAACAAGCATCGGATAGCAAACATGGTTGAAATACAAATTGTAAGCTGTTAAATACATCGATAATGTTGGTGGTTCAGCGTAATGCTTGTTTATGAAAGAATAATCATTAATTTTCTTTAAATTTAATGGCTGCTTTCAACGAGACTTTCATTGACATTAGTATAGTTAGTAAAAGCGATAACAGATGGGGCTAACAGTACTATCTCGATTGTGTGGACAGTTTTTAATGAATTTACGAGGAAATTATAAATTTATGCAATGAAGTAATGCAAAATGGCAGTAACTAATTAAGAAAAAGGGTAATTATGTGTGTAATATCAATTGGTAATTATATTTTACATGTTTCTTCACAAATATTGCTGCCGTCGGACGGTCAATCAAAATTACAAATGTTTAATAGTTCACAAGTCGACAATATTTTTGTTCAAAAGTTCATTTATTTAATAAAACCTTCTTGCTCCTTAGTTTGCAAGATCATGCGTTTTCACCTTTTTTGTGCTATTTATTTGCAATGCTGACAACATACCCTTAAATTTGATCAACGAGTCAAATGTATGTGACTTTCGTTTATATGCGTATGTGTGTGGCTGTGAGGCATCATCAATCCACATATCTTTATGCTTTTATACAAGTGTATATACACGACATCCATAACGCTATATTGAGTTCCCGATAATATTAAATCATATCATCTATAGCTCTGTTGCACTTATACACGCGTGTGTACGATATATCTATGTTCGTAATTCGCGTGTCGCTCTTTGTGTATTTCGCATTCATCGCTCAACTTTCATCGTTCATCACGGCCATATATTTACGTACATATAGACAGGGGCGCCGACTGCGGGGGGGTCGAAGGGCTCCGGCCCCCCTGAGCGCCAATATAGCGGGGCCGGGCCCCCCTGAGAAATCTCCAATTCGCCAAGTGCAAAAAAACCATTTTGCAATTGCTCCCAAATGAGCGGTAAATTTGAATGTCAACCGTAATTGGTGGGCCCAAAGGTATAAGATATGTACAAAGGTATGTACCAAATGTATAAGATACATGTTAAATAAATGTCTTAACTTTTGTTTTGTTTTTTAAATTCGTATTATTATTTTTCTTATTCTGGCCCCGGCCCCTTTGAGAAAATCATAAAGTCGGCGCCTATGGCAGCGAGAGGTAAAGGAAAAAGTCGTGGGCATTTAGTGGGATAAGTAAGAAAATATAAAGCATAAAGAAAGAAAAAATCTGAAAAGAAGGAATTTCATCTTTTGACGTCGACTACAAAAAGGGCGTTGGAAGAGTGAACTAAAATAACACAACATCAGAAGTTCTCAACTATATTTCTAAATCTAATATAGAAAGTGTTTGAGTCTTCCAAGTACGATTTGCTCACTATTACATTTTTATTTCTATTTTATCAGCGAAGAGTTGTCGTAAAAAGAAAAACATTGATGAGATGAATACAATTTTCTGGTAGGTATTTCTAATATTAATAAATCCGCTACTGAAACTTCGGATTTCTACTATTTTTCGGAAATGTGAAATGGTGAAAATGCGTTCAGTCTTGTTAGTTTCCCATCCCGCATCTCCGCATTGACTGGCTCTACTTTTCGACCTTCCATTTCTTAAATCAACACATCAAACTATTCCCAAGAGAGAATGATGTTTGAAACGCATTTTGGACCAGCCAAGCGAACTAGGAGCAAAAGAGGCCAACCGACTGTGAGCTGTGGCGAAAATTATAAACTTCCGAATATAACGCTAACTTTACAATACGCCCACATCAACTTTTCGACGAAATATGACCCTTTTGGAAACCAAAAACGAAATTACAAACTTTCCTCACCAACCTCTCCCAACGCACACATTTATAACCAACAAACCAACGCTAGACATAAAAACCTTAACCAAACCAAACAGAACAAGCGTGTAAAGCGAAAAATTCTTGACATACTTTTAAAAAGATGCAGTGACACCACCTAATTCTGTACTCATTCTGAAGTTACTTTCTAAAGAGGTCTGTGTAGGAAAATTTATTATAATTTCCTATTCGAAGGGCAACAAACACCATAGGACAATTAATTTAATATGTGGCTTAAGAAGAGATTGCACTAAAGATAATTTACTATATTGTTAGCGGAGCACCATGCATTGACCCCCACTTCGCATATAAATTCCAAGCACCCAACAATGACCATAAAGTCTATAAGTTTTGTTTGCGCGAGTGTGGGCCCTTTTCATTCGGCCCACCTTTGCTGAAATATTGCATCTTCCCTTCTATTCATAAACTTCTATTATCTAATAATCCGTATAGAGCTGCGATGCCTAAACTTCTACAGAAGAAGTTCTCCTAAATTAATGCAATAACATCCTAATAAAAGTACGTTTCTGCGTATATACCGTGGGGAAATACCCACTTTCCAGAAAAAAAGTTGACAAACTGTATTTTTATAGTTTCTCTGTCTATCCTCAAAAGTTATTAACTTGCCAATATAACAACAGAACACAATTTGAAGAAAAGCGTCGTTTTGAATAATTACGTAGCCTCGACTAGCTCACTTTGACTAGGGCGTACCTAGAATTTTTGCCACACGGGGCGGTCTCCAATTTGCATATATTCGAAATCATAATTCGTGAAAATCGAATAGTAAACTTATGAAGTGAACAAATTGTTTTTTACAACTATAACTAAATATAAAAATGTCGCCCCAAAATATGTGCCTCCCGGTGCGGACCCCCCCACAGGTACTTCCCTGACTCTGACGAATTACACTGGAGAATAACCGGGAATGACAAGGAGAAGTTAGAATAACTGGGAACATACCGCACTGACGGTTCGTTTGGAACGTTGGAAGTAGAAATAGGGGAAAACGTTTTCGAACCCCTCGTTTTCATATAATAATGGTGCGTGTAATTACTTAGCCTCTTTTAATATCTCGACGGAACCGCTTCCTCGTTCTCGTCATCATCAAAGGTTTGAAAACGACGTTTTACATTGAATAGCTATGCGAAGGAATTCGTCATTTTTCTTCTATTCATCGAACATTCCTTTCTTCTTTCGTTGAATGAGAATGCCTGATATCCTTTAATATTTGCAAGATCCAAAACAACAAGGATGTGGAACGAAATAATGTATCAGAACATTTGCCGGATTCTTTTATTATTAATGGCGAAGCTTTTGATTTTAGAATAAATTCTGCAAAAATATTTGAATTTACTTAGACTCAAACCTATTTTTTTTTCATTTATTTTGCTCCAAATTGGAATGAAACTACAAAAGAACAAAAGGGGCTGAACTAAAGTATGACAACTGCAATCGATAAATACATGTTGAACATGATCTCAGCCCTCAACCCTATATAGAAATTGTTTTCATGGAAGTTTTTTACTTTGGCATTGGCATTGGCATTGGGCCATCGCAATTTTCTTATTCCTTTTTGAATTTTCCATAAAACGAACGAACGATAAATTTATTTTTCTTTTGTTTCGTTTTGCTTTTCTTTAAACAAAAATAATAAAAAATATATTTTTATGAGACTTACGAATAGAAATGAATTGTGGTGTGTGTACGAGTGACAAATTCGTACTTGACTTATATATACCTTCGTCCTACGTCCTGGAAATCGTTTTGGCAAGTGGCAAGTATTCCTGCAAGTATATTCTTTCGTATTTTCGTCTGTTTGTTGTTTGCACAGGAATGATCCATCAAGGAGTATTTCGCGTGTTGTATAAACAAGAACCGCGAATTGAACAGCTTTTTCGGCAAACACATACATATTTTCTGTTTTCCGCTGTGTTCCACTAGAGTGAGAATAACAAACGCGAGGAAGAAATAATGAAAGTTACAAAAAAGTATGAAGAAAACCAAATAAATTAAAGATAATAAATCGGTAAGGTTAACACCGTACAATTTTCCGACTTTGAAGCTAACTTTCACAAGAAAGTAGATATGATATCACTTAATTTGTCCAAATCACGAATAATAAGATTTGCCCTGAAACCATTACTTTCCATTTATAAATTGAATGAAAATTAAAGATAGTTTTAAAGGAAGATTATTTTCAGAAATCTATTCTTTTAAACAACCGATGTGTGTGATAGAACAAAAATGTAAACAATCCTTAATATTAATTCTATAGGCAGAGACGGATTTCGGCATCACTCGCGCCTACCTACCATTTTTGTTCATTGGGAACGCGTCCAAACAGTGTCAGCCCAGGGCCGCTAAACTTAGCAGTCCGCCTCTGTGCATAGGTATGTAAAATGTATAATACTCACTTCGCTATTCGAATTGGCAAGTATAAAAAAGTGCAATAAAATTGCTATCGTCCTGAATATGGTCGAATAAAATAAAAGACGTGAATCGCGCTTTTGCAAATTCGAAGCCTATACGATTCGATTTTCGGTTGTGGCCAAATGTACGATAAAACAAAATAACAAAGCGAATAGAAAGGAAAGAATAAAATTTAGGTACATATATATATACATATATAAAATAACAACCAAAAACATCAGGAAAGACGAGGAAGCTAAACACTTTTATTGCAACGGGACATTGAGTCGTATAAAATTGACTTTAGTTTTTCATTTGCTATTCATTTTATTTTCAACGCTCAAAAAGGAAAAAGAAAAACGTTATACTCTTTACTTTATTTAGAAATAAAAGAATTGACTGAACTGAGCATATTTATTATATTCTTAAACAAAATTTCCCTAGTGTTCAATTTGGATTTGCACTTTGGGAAAATTGTTATAGAATTTATAATATTCATTGTTCAATATTCCCTTTAAAAATAAGATATTTATATAGATAGATTGACTGCATTGGTATAGATTTTTTTTATCTGAATGCGACATTTACCTAGATTCGACGTAATGTCGCATTCACCTTTACTCTTTGTCAATCCTCATTCTTAAAGGATACAGACAGTTCTTTGGTCTTACTTACACAGTCGCGTAAAATTGTTGGTTTGATACAAGGATAAGAGAAAGCCAACTTTGCTTCTATGACGAAAAGAAATAGAACATGTCGTACGGGAGGTTGTGCGAGCCAATTTTTCCACTCCATTCCACCATTATTTCCGTTCGATATAAAACTCTTCTTTTTGCCCGTCGAATCTATCACAATGCGCTATGCAGCAGCAGCAGCATGTGTCACATTTACTATTCTGGCCATTCTTTTTCTACACTGTACAATCTAGCACAACAAAAAAGTGTGGATTTGAAAATAAAACTATATAATAAAAATGCGAAAATTTCGAA
Source organism: Liometoxenus newtonarum (assembly GCA_030264535.1). Taxonomy (NCBI): domain Eukaryota; kingdom Metazoa; phylum Arthropoda; class Insecta; order Coleoptera; family Staphylinidae; genus Liometoxenus; species Liometoxenus newtonarum. The sequence continues at coordinate 41,224 of JARJEB010003641.1, forward strand.
TTTGAGACGAGTTATGATGAAAAAAGTTTAACTTTTGTAAAACCCCCACTTAGATACTCTGCGTAGATATATAATCTGATTACGGATGTAGGAAATATGAATTTGCGAGTATTTGAAGTTATGTTGGGTGCTCTTTTCGCGCTTTTCATGTTCATGGGGTGTTTATAAATTTCCAACGTCCGGATAAACGGACCTGCGGCCTCCACGGGGCTACAATGATGAATTCTTAGGATGTTCTGAGCGTTGCTTTTTTCGGTGCGCTTTTTAATGTCTAAAATTAGATAATAAAGGTACGCTCCGGCGGTTTTAATTAAAAATTTAATCGAATTAGTTGCGGAATGTTTATTTCCGTTATAGCATTTTAGCAACGAATCTCTATTTTGTCGAAAGCAGCCAGTATAATAAATTGCAAAACGTTCTCCTACTCCTAGAAAGTTTTTCACCACTTTTCCGCCTTTGGATAGGTTTTTATTTCGAATAAACCATCCTCAAAAAACTGTGCAGAAAACAAACAACGAATGGCACTCAAATTGATGCACTAATCTGTTAATTGAACAAAGGACAAGGAAATATAACGAAAACAGATAAAAAGAGATTAAAAAACTTATTAAGCATCAGAAAATAGGATTCAATTTTTACAAAGTTTCTTAACTTGAAAACTGTAAAAAAATACATTAATGTAAAGAATGGTCCCTTGCAAAAATTACCGGTCCACGAGTCCTCAAAAAAATAGTTTTTGAATTGACCTTCAGTTTATTTATAAATACTTTTAATATAGATGTCAATTTTTTCTTCTTTTTTATTGTGATCTACTTGTAGAACGAATTATGAAATAATCGTAAATGAAAATAAAGACGTGGTAACATTTTTTTTTCTTGAAAAATGATTCTCTTTATCGTTCAATATACTTTTCCACATGTAAACGTGATGTAGTAATTTCCGTTATTATTTTTCCATTTTCGTGAATATATCATCATCGACTTCGTATATTATAAATATACATATAATAGGAACGAATGTAACAAGAACGAACAATTCGCGTTCCACGATGGCAAAATACCGTTACGAACAAACGAAGAATGAACACAAGAACATTTACATACAATTCCAACATACCTATACATTCAGCACATCGACTTATTCGACATGGTGCACAATAGAAAATTTATTTTTCAAAAGAATACAAAATATGAAAAGGAAAGCAAAATAAACTCAAAAGAGACACCAAGGCAAAGAATTTCTATCGGGCACATCATTCACAATACCTTTACAAATGTAAGTCGATCAATCATATTCACGTATACATTAAATGACTAAATCCTTGAATAAAGTCAGTGTCTAAAGAAAATGAGTCAACTGCAAAAAATACCTGCATTCAAATAGCAATCAATTTTATAATAATGATTGGCCCAAGTGGCTTAATTGTATAATACGTAATAAGAGCGTAATGTTCGTTAGTGCATCTTTCCACTCGTATTACGTATAATACTTTTTCTACAACCACACAATATAATAATTTTATAGACTGAAAGAAAACAAATCAGCTGAAATAATAAAATGACGATAAACCATTGAACACGTGAGCTCGTCTGGTTGCATGCATGTTTCATATGTAACACCTTAAACGTACGTGATTAATGTGCGTATTGGTCTATTTTCCGTAGTGGTCGTAGAAAAAAATTAAAATCTCTTTTTTTTCCTTTTTCGTTTTTACTAATGTGCGTTCCTGATAAGATTTACAAAGGTATTAAAGTGACACTGAAGCATGATACAAGAGTAAAAAGAATGATGGCATAAAGTATTTTCGACACTTACATTTACTCTTAAGTCCTTTATACATTATCACACGCGCACCGCACACACAAAAAAGAAGGATTGTAAAAAATCAGTATATAAAAGCCAATAAAAAAAGCAATGGCCATACGAGCCTCTTAAGTGGATTTCGTCATGTAGAACTGATTTTTTCTTATGTAATAAAGTTAATGTGCATAACGGAAGTCCCGATAAGTGCGGTTAAAAAGTACATTATCCTTGCTGGTGCCACTGCCGCAGCCGCAACCCGCAATGGCAACGGTCTGTTCGGTCGTAGTCTACCGACCGCGTCCTCGTCCTCAAAACGACTACACGAACACAAACAACTCACATATACATACATATCACACGATACTTTATCATCATTCTTCCTTCTAGTCCGTCATTTGTCACGCCGCTGTAAACGTGATGACAGCTACCAGGTGGTTAATGGATTTTATAATCCTAGAAGGAACAACATAACTTTATAAGAAAATGGGGATGAATTAACTATTAGATAGTTGCAAATTTGGGAATGTATTTAATTTTTTTAATTCACGAAATTTAAATCTTATTCAGGGGCGGACCGCTAGCTTTACATTGTTTGGGGGGCCTACCCAATTAACCAAAGTCTGTATACTTGGATGATGAAATGTGTCAATGAAGTGACACCAATGTCAAAATTATGTGTGGATATGCCGACGGTGACGGCGAACAGTCAGAAAGAACAATTAAATGAAAAAGTGAAGAGTTTCAGAAACGCGACAGCGGATGGGCCTTGTTCGAGGAGGCAACTACATCAAGCTCCCTACGGACATCGAGAGGAAACGTATGATTGCATAAGTTCAGGGTGGCCGCAAGCGAAGCGGGCCTTTGATTGAACAGGGCCCTAGGCTACAGTCCATAAAGACCATGCCTAAATCCGGGTCTGATCTTATTAATAACTTGTTGCTGTCTATCAACTTGTTTCCCCTTTTTCTGCATATCTACTTAGTAATATTTTATTATGCAATAAAAAATTTTGGAATAGGATAGCCGACGTGACCAATATCAGAGCGCAAATTGGCATTAAATATTTATAATCTTCTCCCTTTGTAGAAAAAACCATCCTCATCATCATTTCGGCATTTTGGCATGTTGGGAGCGCTTCAATTCCTCTTCTTCAAAAAGCTGTATTATTAGATGTGCATTAATTACGACAACGAAACTGTATAAATGATCAAAGCACCAATGTGGTTCGCTATATACCTACGTACCAAAATCTTTAGCAGTATATACTGAGAGATAAAGACGATAGCGAAAATTTATTCCGAACTTAATTTCTTATGCAAATTTATTATTATCATTCGACGGCAAACGAATTAAGTTCTACATCTACCGGAAAATATATTCTTCGGTACGAAAAACAGAAGCAGCTCAACTTATATTGTGAAACAACTTATAGTAAAGACGTCTTCCTATAAGGTTTAAAAGGATTCTTTCATTCTTCGCATGCAATAAAGGAACGCACACTTTCCCACATTCAGATAAATCATAGATGATTAAACCGCCTTTCGGGAGACATTCGTTACCACATATTGAGTGTGCAGATGGTGCGTTTATGTCGTCCCCAAATTTCGTCCCAGCAGTTTCCAGTGAAACTAAGTATTATGCACACACCAATATAGGTACCAACATAATATTTCGTATACTGTATTCCTTGAACAGAATTTTTAGGACAGGGCACGCCCTAAAAAAATCGTAATGTCGACCAATAGAATTATGAGTGCACTTTCTGTTAGGGCGTGGCTTAACTGTTTCTGTTCACGATATTGTTCCTGTTCGAATTTTTAAAACAACATGCGCCAATGCAATTATTTAAATTTAATCGGTATCAGCTTGTGAATTTCCATACAATTCCCACACGCCGTTGTGCCGAAAACCAGCACCACCGGCTGTATAACGGGACGAAACGAACGCATCGTTTTGTTACAAGTGTCCACTAAAACGCGAACTCTAATGAAATGGGAACGTTTACAACGAAATGGAATATTTGCATTTCTACACGTTCTGTTTACATCACACGCACAAATAGCTTGCCACACTTTCCTGAGAGTAAGCAAAATTTCGAATGAATGCACAAAAATGTTTGCCAGCAACGGATCATTATTTTTAGTCAGAAATAGTAGTTAGCTTAATTGTGTTAGAAAGTGTTCAATTTCTCACTAGAGCGATAAAATAAAGTCGAGTACTGCATATCGGGTGAGTGTGAAATTGTAGCTTTTCCAAACGCATTTTGAACATTGCATTTTCTGCGGCCATATAGGAGAATTAATAAAATGTTTTTGGCCCAATACTGAAAAAACACAGCTGAAAAGTTGAGTTAAAAATTGTTTGGCTAGTTGGTAGCCATACTTTTGACTTTTCACTTTTGTTAGAATTTCGGTAGCCTACAAGCAATTTAAAATTTAATTTAGATCCTACTAGATAAATAAATGTGTACTACTATAAAGAATACAAGGACTATCCGTAGGAGTGCCTAGTGGCGTTATTTATCCCGTCAAGATGCCGCGAGTATTGCCAAAAAATATATTATTTCGGTCCTTTTTGGTGGCAATATTTTAAGCCGGCGTCTACATCCGTATGTTTTCATCTTGAAAGAGTTTAAGGATTCGTTTTCGGATTCAGTTGTGTACGAATAAAGGCTTTATGAAGTATACACATTGGTCAGAATTCCACAAAAACTTCCGCAATCAGGAATTAGAAATTGGTGAGGAAGATCTAACAAAAAAAAATTTAGGCAAGTTTACTTTAAAAGGAGATATTAAATATAAATATTTATATCTTGACTAATACAAAGTTATTATAATGTTGTTTACTTTGAACGCATGGTATATCACTGTGTACAATAGAAGAGAAAGCAATAACATCGACTTGGCCAATGAATCTTTTAGATCTGCGTCTATTCGAGTGTAAATGCTTTTCTACTCTGATATCCTTCTTCTTCGAGGTCGGGGTTGAAGGAATTTATTAATATCCAATATCAGGAATATTATTACTTTTTGATCTCGAACATGGTGGCACTGGTGGCAGAATTATGATACAATAAATTAATATTCTGAAGATCAAAGCTCCAGAAAACCCTTTCGTGTTTTATAAGAAAATTAATATTTCTTAATGGAAAATTTAACTTTTAACTTTCGTTATTAAAACCAAATTGCTACGAAAGATTGATCCAAAACCATACTAAAAATGTTAGCTTTCATCGAAAATACATCCCAGCTTCAAAGAAAAGAAGCAAATCCAATCATTCATTCAATAAGTAACAGAATAATAAATTTTTCTAAATGAGTAAATTTGCATCATTTTTCGTTTATACCTTTAAGTAAAACTCTGTCTATAACTTTATATAAGAGATTTTCATTCCTTTTTCTTTGACACGATATATAACTAGGAGTTCAAACCATCCATAAATAATAACTAATGCTTTCCACTCACGTAACTAATCTATGAGAAGAGGAAAGCGCCAATAACTGCCAAATCATCAGAACGCGAACCATTTCATATTAAAAACGCTCGCAACGTACTTTTTGCTTCGTACGTTTCGGTTTTATACGACCGCAGAATATCAGACAACGAGTTTTTACACTCACGCCTCGTACAATGGTTTTTCATAGGAACAACCACCACAAATATTATTTGCTGCTGAGTATAAAACGAAGAAAACACAAACACTGAAACACATTCCAATAATGTCGAAAACGAAACGAAACGACTTTATGGTATTACGCCTCGAGAAAAAGGAATTGCACAAAGATTTATTTATAATAAAATAACGAAGAGTCGTGAGGAATGGCGAATGATCTCCTAATGCATTTTGAGTTCTTGTTTATATTGGTATCTATATTAGCTACATATCTTTTCTTGTCTTCTTATTTCATCATTGGTTGTCTATAAAAGAGGATTTCGTATAGTCATAAGTCATTTTTCCTATAAATTTCCTGATAAATTCATATATTTTCTTATTCGTTTAAAGAATAAATCTGAACCAAAATAATAGATATAATTAAACAGGAACAACATCGTCATGTAGCACCGTACAACTTTCCGCCAGCATGTACTATCTCTAGTCGGAAAGTAGAATACTTTCCGCTCATACTTCTGTATAATGTGGATAACTCCCCATTATGCTGACGTTGTTATCTGCTGGATGGAGCGCTGCTGTAAGACACCAGGCGATACATGCATCATTATTATTTTTAATGTTGATGCAGGCATGTTTCCGCTCGATGTCCGTCGGTAGCTTGATGTAACTGCCACCTCGCAGTGGCTGATAACGGTTGACGTTTATCTCCAGGTGGGAAACAGCGCTGTCTCCTTCATTAAACTCGTCGCTTTCCTGTTGAATGTCCTCGAAAAACTGAGCGCACAACTAATCAATGTCACTATTCACTGTCACCGGCTGGAATTTGGTCTTGAACGACTTTGTAGAAAAATCAAAAGGGAACAAAATCTTCTGGTAACACAGCACAACTTTCCGCCCGCATGTACTAACCCTGGTTGGAACTTTCCGCTCAGATTCAAAAGAAATCAGGTTCTTGATCGGAAAGATGTGCCCACACACGAAACTACCTTGTCGCCGGGTTCAAGAATCTGGATCCGTGGACATATCTTAGATTTGGTAACAAAACATAACTTTCCTAATACTCCTTCGGTTTACTGATCGGAAAGTAAGAGAAAAAGCCGTTGAAAACAGAAAAACTTGAACATCTTTCACATTCACAAAGAACAACACGAAAAGAAAAATACAACTAGATAATGAAGAACACGTAGACGTAGACGTAGAGAAAACATGTATTGGTAATTCAACATACGTCCACGTTGGTTCGGTGCATTGAAGAAAACAAGGCACGCTTCCTGCCCGTCGCGTGCTTAATGGCTTTCGGCGTAAACTTTTCCCATGGTGCTTTTACCCAATTATGTATTTTTCGAATGCCGCCATTGCTCATGTTTCTTACTATTTACCATCGAGTTCGCTCCGCAAGAGAACAGAAAAGTCAAATGAAACACCAAATCTTATGGAATTGACAATTATTTATTGTAAAAGAGAAACCGGGTGAACAGTAGCGAAAGTGCTTAAGTCCGTACCGGAATATATGGTCCTTCGAACCAGATCATGTAAAATCTGGAAGATCCGCCTTCCAGATTGTAGATCGTGATTTATTATGTTTTAATTTTAATATATCTGTTTCTCCAAAACTTTTATTATAATTTTCATTAGATTTAAATGGAATTTTATAGAAATTTAATTGCGTTATAACGAAAATGAACGCTTTAGATATTTATGAATTATGTTGATGGATTTCAATTATGTTTCATTGCATTCATTATAAAATGATTAAAAAGGAAATTTCCTCGTCATCATCCTTTTCACCCTTCGTACTCGTACTCTGGTACTCTGTGTGTATAGTGATTTGATTGAAATTCGCTTTTGACGTTTTCTTTTGTGTAGGTAGGTATATAATAATATTGAATATTAAAATTTGGAGAAAGTTTTCAAAGTGCTCGCACTCATAAAATTCATTTCATCCGTTCTTTAGTAGAGTAAATTTATTATTATTATTATTATTATTATTAAAGAACTAGGATATTGTGGATTTTAATTAGAAATCGTTTTGAATGTGAACGAATTTAACCAGCAGCAAAGACGACGTGAACTACAGGATACCTTCAGGATTCCTTTCATTATTCCTTCTTTGGTTGTTATTCATAAATTGGCGTGCCACACAATAAATTCATCTACAATGAATTAACAAGAATGTTATGAAGTGCTTTTCTGTAGAAATCTATTTTCAAAAAAATAAAATACATTTTCATTTGCATTTTGCTAAAATTCTTATGAGAAATTATTAACAACTGATACAAATATTTTTTGAACTAGTTTCATGTTTGATGGATGTGTGTGATTTCAAGCTCAAAAGTATATTCGTTGATGAGGAAAAAGTACGGAATAAAAATATCGCTAGAGCACTTTTACATTTTTGTGATATATGCAGTAAAACCGAAAAAAACATACTAAGCGCTTCATACTTCATTAAATTTTAATATCCTTTCTGCCCTCATATTCTATTTTCCTCTATATCTATATGAATACTTTCTATAGCTCCAAGCCAAGCAGTCTTCACCATGGAAAAGAGTTTATTTTCACCGTTTCATAGTTTTATACACAACTCGTAACGTGCCAATGTCCGACTACAGACCAAAGCGTTTACGATGAGACCAGGGAGACGTTTTTATATTATACACATACGTGCACATATACATTACTAGGATTACTCCTTCTTTCTGTGAACCTTTAAAAATACACATCACTGTGTAGTTGTGTTGGGTATGTTAATATTAAATTTTCATTAAAATCACAACAGCAGGGCCGCCATTCTCATATTCTGGTTAAACTGGCAAAAGGCGAACGAGACGAAATTAAAACGCGATAAACATGCGAACAGAAATATAAAATAATATTGAGTGTACACAAGAAAATTTGTTGATTACAGTAATTTCACATATACCTAGATTTTGTTCTTGTTACACTCAGTATATACCTAGAAATAATAAATAAATATATAGTTTCTGGTTACTGTTACAGTGAGCTATTTATTGTACGAACCAAACATTCCAGTAGAATTGGATTAATTTTATTCGGTTGTGCAGTGTTTAATTATAACTTCACATAGCACAATATGCATCAAACACACTATTTATAATGAGTCGTTTTTGGATTTACTTCGAGTAGAATATAAAAATAATAAAAGCACTTTTTTCCGTTTAAGTTCAGTTTAAAAACGTATATTAATCGAATAATAATTAATTAAGACAAGGCACAATAAAAAGAAATTTTACATATCGTTGTTGCTTTTGAACAAAGTTTTCGTTTGTTGCAGTTTAAAAAGTTCATCAAGTGCATATTATTTCAAACAAAATGTACATTCATTAAACGCATATCAGTATCAAAGCATTTCACACGCAGACACTATTCAAATAGCAAAGGCTTCTTTCTGTTTTATGCAAATATGCTTTGCAGACAGATTTTCCAATCTATCATCTGTTCTGCTTCAATGATTTCGTAATGAAATATTAGTTAAAATTAAATTTTTAGTGTTTTAAAACAGCTAGAAATAAAGCACTATATCCACCATATTGGTTAACTTCAGCGCCATCTGTACCTACGTAGCATTATTTGCGAATGGTAGATTTCTTTATTTTCTTGTTGCAACATCTTTCCAAAATTCTCACATGAAAATGGAATTCATATTTTGTTCAATATTTTTACAACAATAATAGTAAGTTACAATTAAAGGCTTAGTGTTTCAAAACAGTTGGTAATAAAGCACTATATCCACCATATTGGTTAACTGAAGCGCCATCTGTACCTACGTAGCATTATTTGCGAATGGTAGATTTCTTTATTTCCTTGTTGCAGCATCTTTCCAAAATTCTCACATGAAAATGGAATTCAAATTTTGTTCAATATTTTAACAATAATAATAATAAATTACAATTAAATTTTTAGTGTTTCAAAACAGGAGGAAATAAAAAGCACTATATCCACCATATTGGTTAACTTCAGCGCCATCTGTACCTACGTAGCATTATTTGCAAATGTTAGTTTTCTTTATTTCTTTGTTGCAACATCTTTCCAAAAGTCTCACATGAAAATGGAATTCATATTTTGTTCAATATTTTAACAACAATAATAGTAAGTTACAATTAAAGTCTTAGTGTTTCAAAACAGTTGGTAATAAAGCACTATATCCACCATATTGGTTAACTTCAGCGCCATCTGTACCTACGTAGCATTATTTGCAAATGTTAGTTTTCTTTATTTCCTTGTTGCAAAATTCACATGACAATGGAATACATATTTTGTTCAATATTTTAATAATGATCCAATAGAATTATGATTTTATTTAAATATGAAATAAATACAATGATAACGAATAAAATGAAAAGGCACTTTTAGATTGGACATAAAATGCCCCAAAATTTTTTCATTTTCCTATATCACAAAACGAACATGCTGACATATTCATATTACAACTAAAACTCAGGAAAAGTTTTAATACCATAACAAGCTTGCCTCGCTTATGCTTCATCGTTCTAGTCGTGTGCTTAGGCAATGAATAATAATGACATAATGAATGCTTAATAAGTAATCGAAACCGCCGTCGAATTCGCGAGTTTGTCTTTTGCCGTTGATATAACTTCCAACGTTTGCCTTAGATCGGCAAGTTCGAACGTAATGGAACGATCTTTATTCCTCTCAGCGAACGTTACGTTCGGCAGCAAGTCGAGTTTTTCGCGAAGCACAAGCTCAACGACGGCGATCGCAGGCTCAGTGAGCGATAGACGTCCTCGCATTGTTAGCTTTTTATAATCGGATCGACTTTGCACCATTTCCACGAGCAGATCGTTAATTTTTTTTGTCGATTCCAATTCCGTAAGAGACTTGATTAATTTAAACGTTAAGTTCACTACGAGTTGGTTGCACGTTTGTAAATCGTTGTCGATTCGTTGTTCCATCGTCGTCTCGGTCGTTTTCATGGTTGTCGATTTTGGTGCATATTTTTCGTTCTGGTAAACAATTTCATTCGGTTTTACAGAAAGAGAATGAAATTGGTCATCATTGTCAGCCATGAGTTCCGGCATACCTCCTTTGATCATTTCTGTATAAGTAAAAAGTTAAATTAAAACAATGCATTATTGAAATTGGTTTACTGTATTCTTTGAACAGAAATAGTTAGTCAGCACGTGAATAAAGGGGAGTGGCCTAACTATTTCTGTTCAAGGAATCTGTAGTAATTAATTATAGGGGTTTCAGCGATTTCAAACTGACATGCATGATGGCATGTAAGGAACAAATTACAATAAGGAATTTAATTGGTGGTATTTGTAACCGGTGCATGTTGCATTAATGAAATGATGAAACAGTTGGAAGGTGGTAACGTGCCTACAACGACATTACCTAATGTTCAGGTACTTGCAATCTACCCAGTACTCTGCGCCTATCCTTCTGCCTTTCTTGCATGCAAACATTAAGCAAACATATCAAAGCCACACATGCGACGTTTGGAAAGACTATGCCCCTCCAAATATACATGAAGGTGTGAAAATCGCATTCTGCATTAGGACGGAACGGCATGGTAAACGCGAAACGCCTTTATTGCGAACGACGCTCATATTGTACGCCGTCGCTATGTATGTACGTCGGCTTCGTCGCCATATAAATCACTCGAGATATTTACATACTTGTGACACACAGAGGTGCTAATGCCTTCAAATTAGACATGTTTTATTCATGACACTTTAATTATGTCCTACCTACACCTTTATTGGAAGTCGTTCAGCTTCGATGCTACCCGTTATTCGTACTCCGCATCAGCATACGTTTCGTTCTGCTTTATCACGTGATATATAGGTAAATTCACAAAAGTGACACGATACGTCTTGTCGATATCTTAATGAAATTTTCAATTTCAAGGAATATAACATTTAATATCTTTAGACGCGTCTGACAGGAAAGAAATAATTTACATGATATTTTCTAAAATATTTTTAACACTTTAACCACGGCATCAGGATAACAAGGCTGGTTTTTAGAAGACTTTATTTGGGAAATGTCGTTCCTCGGAAATGTCTCTAATCAGGGTCAACTCGTGGACATGTTTCGGCCTTTTTTGGCCTCATCAGCACGGGGTAGACAACTGACGATCGAATTGCAAAAACTCCCACCTAAGTACTTATTTTCGGAATAAAATCCATGAATAGGAAGCTAGGAGACGCCTCTGCCGTAGAAAGGGGAGGACCTAGCAAGCCT
>JARJEB010003645.1:0-12683 GCA_030264535.1 Liometoxenus newtonarum
ATATAAAGTAAGTTGATGAAGAACTAAATAAGTACTTGTTTCTTGTACATTTGAGAGCAATAGTATATTATTATATGAGCGATTATTATATGATGTTTGAGCCCACGAGCCGCAAGGCGAGTGGCGCAATCGGGAATATAATACTATGCTTTTTCTACACCTTGCACTATTTTGAACACAAAATACAAATTGTGATTTCTCGATGAAACAACGAACGAGCACTAACTGACACGTGAAACAATATGGCGGGCGATTCACATCGAGCTATGGTCGGAATTTTTCGGGTTCTTTCGAGATTTTAGATCATATATAGATAAGTTGGATCGGTCACTTCAAAATTGTTAAATCATGTTGAACTTTAAATGATCTTCGAAAATACGCGATCAATGCTATGAAATTGATAGAATTTCTCGGGTTCCTTCGAGATCTTAGATCATATAGATAAGTTGGATCGGTCACTTCAAATTCGTTAAATCTTGTTTACGCGATTGTTACTTTAATACGCGATCAATGTTATTTAATGAAATAACATTATAACTGCAATGGCAATGATTTCTGAAAATCCATAACTCACGGTAGTGAGTTATAGGTACCATTAATCACTCAAAGAAAATGATAATAATGACTATATAACTAAATAGGTGTAGAGGAAATTCTTTATTCAATAAAAGAGACTTTAATTATAAATTTTGGTGATCTAATGATGCATGATGACTTCTTAAGAGTAAGAGTTTTAAACTCTTCGTAGTCTTGCTTGATCCAGAACATTTTGACGTTTGTGACGTCATATTAGAATGCCTATTAGGCTGTCCCAATGGGTGATTTGCACATTGCTCTCGAATTGTATTGTAGTAGTGCACATTGCACATGTTCTTTTACTATAGTTACAAGTTCAATTTGTAAAAATGGCTTTAAGGGTTAGGGTTAGGGAGTTCTTTACCACCTCACTGACTCACCTTAGCTTATAGTAAAGTAAGGAACAAAGAACAAGGGAAAGTACAAAAGATGGTGTGATGATGTAATAATCTCATCAGGGAGTGCAATACTCATGAATCTCATGATAGTCCAGAGTGCCCATGTGGGGAACGACACCATGGATATGGACACAACAAACCGAAGAGTATACTAATGAACCTTTTTTAAGTGACTAATGATTCGTTGCATGTAACTTAATGTTATATAACTTTTAACACATTAACACCTCATTTACGTCCCAACAATTCAGATAAATTATGAAAAATTGTGTTTCCAAGTTTCCCTCACTTAATTTCACTTCGCAAAAGTTCCAGTTTCACGTTGTTTTGTAAATATTTAGTAATATTTTCCTTTGCTTTTAACGTTTCATTTCGTTTTAGTTTATAAATCAACTATTTTTAGTGAATTTATAGCTTTTATTGACATGCTGGCTTTTAATCGTAATGCGACGTATTCCCCAAACCGATTTACGTTTTTTTTTGGCTTTCCTCAATTAGATTCGCCTTATAACTTATATTTTCTGCATTCCCTATCCTGATCCTGATCCAGATCCAGATTTTGAATTACTTAAATATTTTACATATGTACGTTGATTTTTTGGGTTGCTTGTGCCTTGTACCTTGAAATGCCTGTGGAAAAACACGTTTCTCCTTCTGCTTTGTATATTATAGTACTATGGATAAGCATAGAACCATAGAACGTTGGCGTTCTGGATTGATTTTGTTTAACGGCGAACCGGCAGTTCCCCTTTAAAGCTGTTTAGTTGGCGGTTCTCCATGGGAACAAAGTTTCGAGCGGTTTGGACGATTCCAAGCGAAATACAGTTTTGTGCGAAATTCAAACGAATTTTCAACAACAGTGCATGAAAAATAAGTTTCTTCCGTTTGGATAAAAATTCCTTTTTGAAATTTTGCAATAAAATATTGGAATTATTTTTTAAAGAATATTTTGATTTATGAATTGATTACGATCATAATACTAATGTTAGAAGTTCTTTTTTTTCTGGCGGTGTGATCGACCGTTCTGGCCAACGCTCACGTAAACTCGTTTGATGCCCTCGCTCTCTCGCTAGTTGAGCGAGTATATCGCATCGACTTCGTTCGTTGGTTTCGTTTCGTACACGTACAAGTACAGTTCGTTTGTTGGTTAGGTTTCGGTCAAACATTACGTCGATTTCCGTTTGTTATGTTCTTTGCTTTGAACAAAGTACTGAACTAGTAGATCTTCAAAAATCCAAGCATCGATTCACACAACGCATAACCATACAACATATTCCTATACTTACTTGATTTTTGTTGTACAGTTTGTTTTTGTTTTTGTACATTTTTTTTCAAGGCGCATGTAACACGTTAAGGACTTAGACATCAGAGCGCAAGCGCGTAAGGCTCTATCACAATTTACTGACTTAAGTCACTACAAAATTGGTGACTAAAAGGGACTAAAAACATTGAAGGGAATTTTAACGATTTTCACATTCCTCCAAACCTTCCAACTATATCTAATGCCATTGCAATAAATTACTATTCAAAGTGTTAAGCAACATGAAATGTGAACACTTGAACTAGAGCAGTTAGAAAAAGTAAATTAGGATTGACTTTTACATACAAAATAAAAGTTTAAACAAAAAAAAAACAAGCCTAACAAACGAAGATTAATAATAATAATAATAGAAAAAACGATGAAAATGTCGACTACTCAACTTGTGATAAAGAAGCAATGGCAATGGCAAAGGCAAAGAAAAAGTAGTTTATAACATTATAACTTTTTTGGAAGTTTAGTTCCAAGTAAATTTTAACTAACGTAAACTTTTTTTTGTCATCTTTCTTTTCTATACACTTTGTTTTGCACTATTCGCCAGCTTCGCGTTCAATTTCTCCGTTTTCTTGAACATTCTCTTTGTGTTTTGTGTTTCTTCGACTCGGAATCGTTTGATGTGTGTTTGGACAACTATAGCAAAGAGAAAAACTTTTGCGGGTTGACCTGACGTTGTTGATGTTAGACATGTATCGCAAAACATTAAGATACGATTTTTTTTTACTTTTGTAGCATTTGTTCTTTTCTTATTTTGCTATAACATTTTGCTTGATTAAAGTTATTAATTAAGCCTGCACTGCACTGGCTGGTTATAACTTAACGGAATATTTGCAAGCATTTTTCTCTGTGCTATTTTCTATTTTTCTAAACTAAAGCGTGCATTTTTTTTTGCACGTGAACGAACAGCGTAGTTCATACACATTTGCGTGTGTATTGCCTGTGTGTGTGTGTGTGTTTGTGTGTGTTTGTGTTACAAGTGAACGCTGCCATTGCTTGGCATAGTGTGTTGGTGCGGTGTGTGCGACGAGAAGGACGCGGATAATAAAATTGGAGTAAAAAGACCAGCGAACGCTGCCGTTGCCCCGGCAACCGTAACGCGAACGTACAGGTGAACACAAAACGCAAACACGTACACATTCAACCAACAATTCTATAAATTTAAGAAAATTTAACTTCTTGTTATTAAAAACAAGAACGTGGCAATATCATCATATATAATCCAAACAGAACAATTTTTGTCGTCTAAAATATGATTAATATAAATTTACGATTGATTGGTAATTGCGGTGCAAGTAAACCCGGTTAAAATAAAATCCAAATTTTCCAGTAAAGTTGCATCTATAAAAAAATTATAGTTTATAATTTTGTTTCTATCATACAAAACAAAAGTGAAGTAATTGAATTGCTGGACAAATTGTTTAATGAGCCTTCCGACACGCCAATATCACGTTCATCCGACCGAATACAATGGACACAATAGCATAACAAGAAAATACTACGACGTCTACTAGTTCAACTATTACTAAATAGCTGTGCACATGAACACAAAAAAATATAATTGATTTGCGACCACAGTACAAAATGCAATAAAAAATTTAATTTAATTGTATGTTGTTTCTTAAAAAAACAATTGAAATTAAAGTTGATTATGAATTTATCTATTATATCTATACGAATTTAATAATTTTAACTTCATTAGAATCCTTAGATTCAGATACTTGTGCTATTGAGTGTACTCTGTTCTCATTGGGAAGCTGAAAATAAAAGTGCGGTGCTCGTAGTCCTTTGTGCTTGTTTGTGGTCGTAGAAATAGGAATAGGTAAAGGTAAAGTATAGAGATAGGTAGTTTGCAACTGCTGCAAGACCAAGAGTTTTCTACTTCTGCTATTGAGTGTACTTTGTACTCATCGGGTAGCTGAAATACTGAAAATAAAAGAGCGGCACCTTGTTCTTGTCCCTGCGCTTGGTCGGTTGATGGTTGTTGGTTGTGATGTTTTGGTGAGTGAGTGTGTCTGTGTATGTTTCATGACGTATACTGTGGCTGTGTGTATAAGTCATACATACGTCACGAACACTGGAGCTCGGGCTGACACCAGGCCCATCAACACAATGAATGGTTTGGTTGGTGCTTGGTGATACGATGTGAAGGTACTTCTTTGCTTCTCTGCCAGAGTTACAGTTGTAGTTACACTCACAAGAAAGACAACAAGCATAAGTGCACTTGCTGACTTGCACCTATGCATTCATGTACGTGTTAACGTTAGTACTATGTGGTGTAGGTGCATATGCCAGGTCAGTGGTGGCGGACGACCACCAGCGGCCATTTGTCGGTCAATTAAAATTTATTTTGTCCAAAATTGAGCTAATCTGCTATGTCACTCACTAGTCTCACTACATGCCCTGTAAATGTCGTTGAACCTAACCTAGACTATAGACTATTTGCCAATCATGACTTTGAAATTGTTCAAATTGCTCGCTAACTGTTATTTTGCATTAAGATGTGATGTTCTGGTGTTCAAATCAGATAACAGCTGCGGTGACTAATATTTGTATCCCTAAAAAAATTTCATGTATGCTTGCGTAAAATTCGTTCTTTGTTTGAATTTACAACTGTTGTGACATGCAGGTCAAAAATGTCTTTCGTCCACTTCTTTCTCTTAGTTCATTTGCTTTGATTTTCGACTTTAATAACATTGCTGTGGTATCGTATCGTATCGTATCGAAACGATACACGTTCAAAGAAACTGGTTTCTGTTCTTCTGCAGTTTTGTTGTGAGTGAGTTAGTTGGTCGTGCTTCTTCTGCTTCTCTCATTCTAAAATTGTGTTGTCGTTGTCGCGTTGAAGCGACTGGACGAAAAGACAAAACAGCAATGACTTGATGGGATAGTGATTTTTTCTTGTCATGTCATGATAACGGCTTATCTGATGAAATGCTTTACAAAATGCAAAATGTACCAGCTATAAATTGGGTAATAATTATAAGTTTTGTTTGGTTAATTTAGCTTCTATAAACAACAACGAAATTGATTTTTTTATGTTGGTTAAATTGAAAACTATTCTAAGAATTAATCATTGAACGATTTTCACTTATCTCTTGTACAAATACACAATACCACAACACGAACACATATACATAGAGCTAAAGTTGAACGAAGCACATTAATTATATCGCACGGTGGCGTCTCAAGGACGGGTTACTGACTTGAAAACATACATTATCCACACCACACATAGGTGATGGCGTAAAGAAGAAGAAGAATTTTTCCGCGCGTATCCATACAACCAACTTTACAATTCGATATACGATAATATATTACTTACCCTGCTACAAGTGTTTAGTATAGTATGTGATACATTAAAATGCAACACAGGACGAATGACCAGTTCCGGATTAAGGTTTTTGGAAGGCTCTAAGCAACAATAGTAAACATATAGGAAATAAATAGCGGGGCTCGGAATAATCCGTCACTGTGTATGACAGTCGACAAGGATTTTTGCTCCAGCTACCTAAATTTTTCTATTTTTAAAACTAATTCTTGGTAATACTGTAGATTTCCTTGTAACTATAGTCCTTAGTCCGTATCATTCTTCTTTCTTCATGTCATAATCAACTTTTCAATTTTGCGGGTTGCTATTAATAAAATTAGAAATTTTCTAATATTTCTCGTTGCATTTAGTGCATATATTACTGTAAAAGCCCAAAATTGGTAAATCCTAGGTTTTACCAATCAGGGTTTTACCCTAGTAATTGGTTACCAGCTGTAGTTCTATCCGTGATGTTTATATAGGGCCACCCACACACGCAGTAACACTCACTTTCTACTGATAAGGTACTTAATGTAGTGAGAGTTAATGGTCAAATCTAGCATTCACCGGTAAATTACCAATCAGATTTTAACCCGGGTAATTGGTTACCAGCCATAGTCCTATCCGTGCGAGTTATAGGACCACACACAGACACGCAATAACACTCAATTTCTACTTAATGCAGTGAGACTTAATGGTCAAATCTGGAATTGACCGTTAAATGATAGGATTTACCAAATCTGACTCTTAAAACCTATAATTTACTGGTAAAACCTATAATTTACCGGTAAAACCTATAATTTACCGGTAAAACCTAGGATTTACCAATATTCGGGCTTTTACTGAAATTGGTAAATCCCAAGTTTTACCAATCAGATTTTAACCCGGGTAATTGGTTACCAGCCATAATCCTATCCGTGCGAGTTATAGGGCCACCCACACACGCAATAACACTCAATTTCTACTTAATGCAGTGAGAGTTAACGGTCAAATCTGGGATTGACCGGTAAATGATGGGATTTACCAAATCTGACCGGTAAAACCAATTAGTTACCGGTAAAACCTAGGATTTACAAATATTCGGGCTTTTACTGAAAAATTGGTAATTCCTAGGTTTTACCAGTCAGAATTTAACCCAGATAATTGGTTACCAGCCCTAGTCATATCCGTGTGGTTTACAGGGCCACCCATATACGTAATAACGCTCATGCAGTGAGAGTTAATGGTCAATTTTGAGATTGACCGGTAAAACTTATAATTTTACCAAATCTGACTGGCAAAACCTATAATTTACCGGTAAAAGCTAGGATTTAACAATATACCGGCTTTTACTGAAATTGGTAAGTAAATCCAAGGTTTGATCTAGCATTGACCGGTAAATGATTGGATTCAACAAATCTGACGTTTTACCGGTAAAAGCTAGGATTTACCAATTTTAGGGCTTTTACAGTAACATACATATACATATAACTTGACTACTTGCAACTGGTATGCACGTCCTTCAACATTCGTCCTCGTCCTCGGCTCACCGCTCTACGTCCTCCCTATCATGCCAAACTTCAGGTCAACAACTAACAGTCCACCAAGTTCACTACGATTGATTGATTGATTATCAGAATCAGGTTATTAATTATATTTGCGTGTAATGACCGGGGTCGTAAACACACCACTCAGCGAAAAAAAAACTTACCCATTACACCAATTCATTTCAATTAAGTTATTTATTATAAATAACGCAAACACAAATCATATTAGCAGTGATTTAAATGCATATTACAATAATAAATCATAAAATGCACTTGTATACATGTAGGTATACTTTTACAGACGCGACAAGTTTTTCAAGGATTCAAAGAAAGTTGCGTTGCGATCTGGCAATTTGTTATGCGCCGGCGCGCCTGGCGATAAATCTTAATTTCGAATTGAATTAAGTTGAATTGCCTTCAGCAACATTTCGACAACATTAATGCAAGATTATTAAATCATTGTGCGAAGTCGCGTTGTGTACGCAATTACACTTTGGTTTTCTTATGGTTCAACTTGAACATCAACTAACTATATGCAATTGTGGCAGTGGAGTGGCAATTCCAATCACACATGCACAAGATGCAAGAACAAGAACAAGTTGTTGAAGTCGCCTCAAGTCAACTTTCGCTATTCTTGCGATAATAAACAAGAACTTATTGGAATTGTCGCGTGTATTAATAAATGTTTGGTAAGGTAAGCGACACTAGCAATGTTTCTCTTGGGTCCAGACTTAAGGGCGCTTCACATTCAGGAGTTTTACACGTAGAGTGGTAGTTTCGTTCTTATTTCTTTGTTTTCTTGATTCTTGACTTGATTCTCGATTCTTCAAAAACTGGTTATTGATGTGCGTGCCAGCAGCGTGCGTGTATGTCGTCTTCGTCGTCATCATCTTCTTCATCATCATCGGTTATGATTGTTATTATTTCAGGTGTAGGTATGTTATGTACAGGTACTTGTTCTTTTTATTGTTATTATTATTTACAAACGACATAAGTGTGTAAGTACAAGCAAACAAACAAGCACACGAAATATAAGAAATACGATCAAGTGGATTTCATTTTCCTTTGTTTCGCGCCTCTTTCGTTCAAGTTCAAGGACATTTTTGTAAATTTATACTTGACTGCGCGTTTGCATATTTGCATATAACTTGATGACCAACTTTCAACTTGCACATCCACATCCAACCATTGGTATCATCCATTCGCATGTAGAATTTCAAATATGTTTGGTTTGCCTATTTATCTGTGTGAAATTCTATATACCATACGTTACCAGGCAAACCAGACCACCAACTCTCATACTCATCGAACATTAGGTGGAATATGTGTGGGCAGCGTGACCGACGCTCTGCCTGTTTTCCCCTCGTGCTTGTGGAGGATTTGGATATCTATAGCTAGCTAGTCCGTTATAGCCAGCGATATAGAGTAGAGAGCGCACTCAACGCAAACGCTTCGATCTGAGCCTGAGCTTATACACGTAGTGGTATCAGTGGTGTACACTGGTACATGCATATAGATATAGGTATAGGTAGTCCACCAGTGAGAGCGCAAAGGACTAACAGGAGCAGAACACAGTTTGCTTTGCCTTGCCTCTCTAGCATCGAGCTATAGAGTTTTGGAGTGTTTCTTGCTCGCTCGTTCTCGGTCTAAACCCCCAACATGATCAATATCGGTCCCGGAATATGCCGCCTGCCGCCGCTATACACTGAACTATATATCTATGTGCCAGAGAGCCAGAGCATGAGCATGCGATGGCCATGGGAATATTTAGTTTCAGTTCTATCATGTGAGTCCAAACTCGCACATCGCATATTGTCGTGATGTACTGTACGCATTCCCTATATAAATTTCTAATGATCTGCCGATAGACACTATACACAAGTAAATAAGGAAAAACCGCTGTTACGCACGTTCGTCGTATGGTTCGAATCGAAACAACAACAAAAAATATGTTACCAGCGCTTGCGCGCATGTGGTGTACGAGGAAATTTTGATACCTATAGAGAGAGAATATAGCACATCATTCTACGACTCTACATTCGAAAGAAAATAGCTAGTATTGTGAGCGGGAAACTTAACAAACACGTACCGGTAACGGGTAAAAATTGTGATCTTTAAAATTTCAACGGCAAATTTACCAATAAAATTGTACGAAATTGGATAATTTACAGGTAAATTCACGCATTACTCGAAAATACCGTAACAATGCGGCAGCGTCGCACGATACCAACATCCACTAGGCACTAGAACCAGGTCCTGGTGGCACCAGCGATACCGCTAGAAACGTGTATAACGAACTAGTACGCATCAGTGTTTGGTTATGGTACCACTACCAATATACCAATCGATAGACAAATATAAGAATATTAAGAATACCACAAAGCACTATTAGTGACCGTTATGTAAGTCGTCAGTTCATCTTACCAAATGAAAAACGAAAGAACAGCAGTGCGTCACAGTCAACGTCAACACAAAACATTAACTAATTAACAGTATACAGTTAGTTAAATATTATACTTTTGTTGATAACGTGAGACAACACGGTGTATAATAACGCATTAAACACGCGTCGCAAATATATGCCCGTTAGGTTGCATAGTCCTGCAACAAGGACGAGCTGCCTTGGCGGACCACAAGTTGTTGATGGCGTCGGTGGATCCGGATCGAGGCAACTCATGGGGCCGCATCCGATGTGTCCGGTGCCGATGTTGCCGGCGAATTCAGATCCGTTTTATTGTTCGCCTTTCGGTAATCCGTATTTTAGGTAAATTTCACGTTATATTTTATCAACTATTTCATATTCAAATTTGCTCTTTTTTTTATTTGTATTTGTCTTTTTTTGTCTGTTTTTGCATTATACAAAATGTTTGACCTGTGTCAACACGTTTGTAAAAACTTCCTGAAAAAGTGAATTTTTAACCAAAAAAACACCACAAAAAGTTGATTTTTTGCATTCAAATATTTCACGGAAATTGTAGTTTGTATATACAGAGCGTTTATTTTACCATGGAACATAGCATGTAGCGTACGCAATGTTCGCAGCTAAAATATATACGAGTCAAACTCATGGCAGTGGCGATGCACGATTAAAGTAATTAATTTTTTCAATCATGTCGTTGCTGTCAGTTGTCTTTTTTGTTCCTTGTCATATTTGAAATTGTTCATCAATCATTAACTTCTTTCTCAAGGGTTAGGTCTTTCAAATAACTCGCACAATTCGTTTGCACTGACTTGTCATCGTAGTGTGTGGTCGTCTGTCCCACATCCCCACTCTCTCCTCGTCCGTCCCACATCCCCACTCTTTCCTCGTCCGTCCCACATCCCCACTCTCTCTCCTCGTCCGTCCCACATCTCCACTCCTCTCGTCGTCCGTCCCACATCTCCACTCTCTCTCCTCGTCCGTCCCACATCTCCACTCTCTCTCCTCGTCCGTCCCACATCCCCACTCTCCTCGTCCGTCGGTATGTCTTTAGCAATACAAATCCCTTCCCCACTGCCATGAGTTTGACTCGTTTGTTTTAGCTGCGAACATAGCAAGGTAAATAAAACACACGGTGTATGCATTAATGAAGATAATAACGTTTGTGAATGAAAATCACGAATATATTAATACGAATAATTATGCATGTTAAAATGTTAATTGTTAACTAATTTTAATCAGATTTGTTTTACACATAAGTGTTTATTATTTTAGCAAAGCGAAAGGAAAGTATTCAAAGTCACGCAATATATCAAGCGGCTCCCTCCGTTTTATTTTATAAACATTTACAAAACTTCGTGTAAAATTAGATTCTTGTAAATAATAACATGTGTTCCGTTTGTACTTTAAATTTCGCATTTTCTTTACTTTTCTTGGAAAATATTCGATGCTTTTAATAAATATTCGCTCTCAATCAACTCATAACCTGCAAATGTAAATCTTACGTGCGGTGTTACGGACCGTTAAATGTTGCAAAATTTTATGTTTTATGCAAATAATCGTACATACGTGAGGTGAGAACGAAGTAACTTAAATATTTTGTTTGCTTATTGCGATAGTGCAGTTTTGGCTGTTTTTAAGGTCCGATAATTTTTTTTATATGAATATTTGACTGCGAGATTGAGAGTAGTCTTGTCATCCTAACCCAACTTTTTAAAACCAGCAGCTGCCAAATTCTGCCTTTGTAGAGATTTCCAAAACAGCTGATTATGTTTTACTGTACCCAATTAAATATTCTAATATGACGTCACAAACGTCAAATTTTAGCTCTTGGAGGAAAAATTGACGCTTCTGAGATCTGCTGTACGCCAATATGACATTGTGACGAATGTGTTGCATAACCAATAATGTCATCCACGAGCAAACGAAATTTGTAGGTTATTAGAATGACATTGACAATGTTCTGTGTATTTGTATTCTCATCCTTTTTCTTTCATTGTTTATTCGTGGAATTTATGGTTTTTAGATCCAGTAGCGCAATTTTATCTTATAAGTTTTCGCATCGTATTCGTTATTCAATATGCGAAGCAAAGGTGGAGAAATAGTTTTATTTTCGGTTAGTGATTGCGGGTAATCAATCTGCGGTAATCCGGGAGTGACGTGAAGCACGCGCCGATAGCATCGCCTGCCTCCCACACGGATGACCACACGCTGCGTCCCTGCCCCACTTAGCCGTCCATATGCAATACAATACTTCACTTCAGATTCAGACAACTAACCGCACTCTATACTTCCACACCGAGAAACACTATGAATGACCGACCGACCATGTGCTATGTGCTATGCTATGAGGTGAATCGCAGAAAATATGCGAACCCGCTCTTTTTCCTCATGCTTCACTACACCATGACTATGACTAAAGTCCAATACATTTTGAAAACTTGAAAATGTTAGTTTGGTTTTTGCTCTTCACCTTCCGAAGAAGACGCAATGGGGAAATAAAGCGCCGCGACGCTATTCATATACACGCACAACAAAACGCGACCTGTTGATTCTTACATTCGATCCCCTAAAAGCAAATGCAAAAGGAAAATCAAGAAGAGGAAGTGAAGCATCGAAGCACCAGCGAGCAGTCCGATGTGTAGATTATCGGACGATAGCTGAGAAGTCTTGACCGGCGTGATTTAAGATATGGCATTAATGAATTATTAATCAGTTTCCCTGATCTAGAAAATTGAATGTCTTTTTCTTTCGTTTCGGTCTTCATTTTTCCTGCTGTTAATCTTGATAAACAATAGTATTTTTTTATTATATGAGCGATTATGATGAATTACGCCACTCGCCTTCGGCTCGTGGGCGCAAACCTCATCCTCGCGTACAATGGCTATAATCGCGAATATAATACTATGCTTTTTCTACACCTTGCACTATTTAAAACACAAAATACAAATTGTGATTTTTCGATGAAGCAACGAACGAGCACTAACTGACAAGTGAAACAATATGGCGGGCGATACACTTCGAGCTATGGTCGGAATTCTTCGGGTTCTTTCGAGATTTTAGATCATATAGATAAGTTGGATCGGTCACTTCAAATTTGTTGAACTCTAAATGATCTACGAATATACGCGATCAATGTTAT
>JARJEB010003652.1:0-14282 GCA_030264535.1 Liometoxenus newtonarum
AATGTTCATTTGCTGCCGTGCGTTCCTAATTGTTCGGATGAAAAATAACTGGAAAATTCCGCGCTTTTAGCATTCGTAGCGCTCACAGTAGGTTGAGTATGAACTAAATTTGACTACGCAAAAAAAAAGTTACCGATCTATTCTAGTCTATGATCTGTGCCCAGCACTACGAGCAGCAGCTGGCTTTGACTGACACGTAGCCGCCTGCACTTAATTAAACCATATTTATTTTATTTCATTACAACTTTCATCAAACGTAAGTTTATATTATTTTTATTATTATTATCTCTCTAATTGCAGAGTGGTAATTGCTGGACTGCTTTTGATTTGTACCAAAAGTAAAAAACACTTCCCCTTGAGAACATAGCCTCAATGTTTCGCCTTTTCCGCCTGCTCTTTTTAACATTTCACTGTATTATTTTTAGGTATAAATCATCGTCATCAAGATGACTGCTGTAGAGCAGCCATGCTATACACTAATAAATATGCCCTCCGACACGGAGCCCAACAATGAGATGCAACTCAAAATTGATTTGGAAAAAGGGGACATCAAAACCAAAATAGAGGCACTCAAAAAAGTTATCAACATGATACTAGCTGGCGAACGACTTCCCGGCGTTCTTATGATCATCATTCGTTTCGTCCTACCCTTACAAGACCACACCATCAAGAAATTGTTGCTGATCTTCTGGGAAATCGTTCCAAAAACATCAGCCGATGGAAAATTGCTACAGGAAATGATTTTGGTATGTGACGCTTATCGTAAAGACTTGCAGCATCCAAACGAGTTCCTTCGCGGATCAACGTTGCGATTTTTATGTAAACTCAAAGAACCGGAGTTGTTAGAACCTTTGATGCCCGCAATCCGTGCATGTTTAGAGCACAGGCATTCGTATGTTCGTCGCAACGCAGTTTTGGCAATTTTCACAATTTTCCGAAACTTTGAGTTCTTAATTCCGGATGCTCCTGAACTAGTAGCAACTTTGCTTGAAACTGAACAAGATATGTCTTGCAAGCGCAACGCATTCTTGATGCTGCTACATGCAGACCAGGAACGCGCACTGTCCTACCTCGCGTCATGTTTGGATCAGGTCAACACCTTCGGCGACATATTGCAACTGGTCATTGTTGAGCTCATCTACAAGGTATGCCATGCAAATCCATCGGAGCGGTCTCGGTTTATTCGTTGCATCTACAACTTATTGAATTCAAGTAGTCCTGCAGTTCGGTACGAAGCAGCTGGCACATTGATAACGTTATCAAACGCTCCGACTGCTATTCGTGCAGCGGCAAGCTGTTACATTGAACTCATCGTCAAAGAAAGCGACAACAATGTTAAGTTGATAGTTCTCGATCGTTTAATCGCTTTGCGGGAGCATCCAAGCCACGAGAAAGTCCTCCAAGAACTCGTCATGGACATCCTCCGAGTACTATCAAGTCCTGATCATGAAGTACGCAAAAAAACGCTTCATTTAGCCTTGGATTTGGTGTCGTCGCGAAATATCGAAGAAATGGTGCTAGTTTTGAAGAAGGAAGTCGCCAAGACGCATGACGTCGAGCATGAGGACACCGGAAAGTATCGCCAGTTACTTGTCCGAACATTACACGCTTGCAGTATTAAATTCCCCGATATAGCCAGTGCGGTTATTCCTGTCCTCGTCGAATTTCTTACAGACACTAACGAACTGGTTGCTGCTGATGTATTGATATTTGTGCGTGAGGCAAATCAAAAGTTTGAAAATCTACGGCCGATTATTATTGAAAAATTGTTGGAAGCGTTTGCAGATATTAAAATGGCTAAGATACATCGAGCTGCCCTCTGGATTCTCGGAGAATACGCCACGAGTTCGGATGATATTGAGGCAGTTCTCAAAGAGATTGTTGCAACTTTGGGCGAGGGACCCCTCTTGGAAATTGAGCAGAGGTTGCATGCCGGTGAAGCAACCGATGAAAGTCAACAAGGGAATGTGGGTTCTTCCGCTACAAGTAGCAATAACACTCTTGTAACATCCGATGGGACTTATGCTACACAATCCGCGTTTAATACTACGCAAGTTTCTAAGAAAGAGAAGCGACCGCCTTTGCGACAGTACATGATGGACGGGGATTTCTTTATTGGTGCAGGTCTCGGTACAACTTTGACTAAACTGGCTCTAAGATACGCGGAAAGTGGTTCTGACGCTGCTAAGAAACATAAATTCGATGCCAATGTCATGCTGATCATGGCCGGGATCATCCATCTTGGGAAATCAGGTCAGTTGAAACTCCAAACATTTATTTCTCAACTCCCAAATTTCACGTTATTATTTTATTAACAGGTTTACCGACAAAAGCAATTACAAATGATGATACCGATCATCTCCTGTTCTGTTTACGCGTCCTTTCCGATAGGTCAGTGAAAGTAATTGAAATTTTCAATGTCCGTTGCCGTAACGCGTTGAACGAGATGTTGGTCGCTAAGGAAATCGAAGAAATGTCGATGCAGAAAGCCAAGGAAAAGCCCAACAACAAAATACAGCCCGACGATCCAATCAGCTTCATGCAACTCAATCTAGACAAATCCGGCGATCTTGGCGACAACATCTTTGAATCATCTCTATCCCAAGCCCTGGTCGGCGGCCGTAACACGGGATCTGAACTTATCTCCTCTAGCAAACTCAACAAAGTTACCCAACTCACCGGTTTCTCTGATCCTGTCTATGCCGAAGCATACGTCCACGTCAACCAATACGACATCGTTCTTGACGTGCTTATCGTTAATCAAACAACGGATACTTTGCAAAATTGCACTTTAGAGATTGCGACCTTAGGTGATCTTAAATTGGTGGAGAAACCACAGCCAGTCGTCTTGGCACCCAAAGATTTTTGTAATATTAAGGCGAATGTAAAAGTTGCCTCGACGGAAAATGGTATTATATTCGGGAATATTGTCTATGATGTTACTGGTGCTGGGTCTGATCGTAATGTTGTTGTTTTGAACGATATTCATATTGATATCATGGATTACATTGTTCCGGCTGGGTGTACTGATACGGAGTTCCGCAGTATGTGGGCGGAATTTGAATGGGAAAATAAGGTTTCAGTCGTTACTACGATTACTGATCTGGCTGAATACTTGAAGCATTTGGTTAGGAGCACGAATATGAAGTGCTTGACGCCGGAGAAGGCATTGTCGGGACAATGCGGCTTCATGGCTGCCAATATGTATGCAAAAAGTATTTTTGGGGAAGATGCTTTGGCTAACTTAAGTATTGAGAAGCCTTTTAATAAACCCGAGGCGGCTGTTACTGGACATATTCGTATTCGCGCTAAAAGTCAGGTAAATATATGGAAAACTTGGTTGATTCAATGAACATCGCTAATTCTACCTTTTTATTTTTACAGGGAATGGCATTAAGTTTGGGGGATCAGATTAATATGTGCCAGAAGAGCTACCAAACCAAAGTAGTTGCTGGATAAATGTTAAATATAATTATTTTATTAAATTATAGGTTTGAAGTGAAATTTTACAGATTCATGCTATTACAGGCTTACTATTATTCAATTATTGATTAAATAGGCAATATATTGGTAAATTTTATTGAAAACGAAAATAGTTTTCCCTAATTTCGTGCATATTTTCATTTTCCCTCAAGCTAAGTGAATGCTTCCTTCGACCTTCCTGCTCCAATCAAATTCATGCATTTTCTAGCCAACATGGTGGTCATAAATTGCGACGATGCCATGTCACAAAAGCTTTATATAAATGCATGGTGTAAATACAGCAAACAAAACGACGACTTAATTTTCTAGAAAAAATAATATTATGAGCAATTCAGAGAAATTTTACTTTGTATTTTGAATAAGTTGAAATATTTATAAGGCGATTGAGATACATATATATTTATTGCAATTTTTATACGAAAAATGAAATCATATGTAGGATATTTTGGGGCGCGAAATGTTGGCAGCACTGATGACGCTAACCTGCGCAAGGCATTCTGGGAATAAAATGTACGTCTCCGAGTGGTGAATTTGTTACGCATTTATTGACAATTAATATAAATAAAAATACATTTGGTGAGTTTGCCGAAGGACGAAATTTTGTGTTTGCCAAAGTTGCGACCGACTGTGTTGTGTGTTCTTTCGTTTGGCTTAGAAAAATAAGGTTATGATTGTTAGCTTCGCTCTTTTTTTAGATGCTATTTATATTAAGCATTTACTTCATCTCTTGTCGTACGTGTATCTGCAGTCACTAATTTATTAGTAAACAAAGATTAAGTGCATATTCTCAGGAAATAAACAACAAGTTGTAGTAAGCAATTGCATCAAACCTTGTATGTTGTAAGCATTAGCCTATATCGGGCGCCAAATCAGTTCAGTGTTATTTATAAAGGTCGTGTGCCTCGTAATCTCTTGTGCTCTTGTGAAATATTAGGTTGTGTATTGATAAACATCTAAATTTCTTTCTTATTTGAAGGTTGTATATGTGGTTTCCTTATCAATCAAGATGTGCGAAACCACGTCTGAGTATAAACACGGCGACATCGCTTGGGTGAAACTTGGAAATTGCTGGTGGCCTGGCGAAGTCATTGAGTTCGATCAGTTGATAGATTCAGTCAAAGAAGAGTTTCAAACGTCATCAAAGAATAAATTTCCACTTGCTTTTGTTAAATTCTTTCAAGAAGATTCATAGTAAGTTTTCAGTACCTTTTATTGCCAAATTAGATTACTAAACGTGTGATTTTAGTGAATATGTAAAGAAAAGCGATAAGATCTTTCCGTATAACTGCCCGAAGAAAGATGAGTTTATCAAGAAAGGAATGGGTAAGATAATTTCGATTATTTTTACATAAAATCGGTGCTAATTTTGATTGGAACTTTCAGATATGCACAGGGCCAAAAAGAGTAACATGGAGAAGTTCCCTGAGGATGTAGGAATTGCTGAAAAACGAACAGGTGGCAATGAAAACATCTTGGAAGACCCAAAGTATGGTCCGCAGAAAAAGCCTGAACGCTATTCAGACTTCTTTGGAACTCCCAAAACGAAAAATTCGCCTAAACTAGGTCGTGGTGGACGAGCCAGTTTGAGTAAGTCATTGTCTCAACTAATTGTACTCCACAATATGTGTAACTATCTATAATTTTTTGGTATATTTTCTATTTTAGAAGCTGGGTCACCTCTAAAACGAACTCCACCTCAATATGTAACGCATCCACGATTTATCGGACAAAATTCGGATCATAAACGAACAGTTCTAATGCAAACTAAAAAGGAAGAAACGAAGGAAAATACTTTCAAGTGTCCAACCTGCGGCTTTGCAAGCTCCCGAATTGATGCCATTATACTTCATAATAAAACACATATAAAGAGCGATCCACTGTTTAATGATAAACGGAAGAAAGGGAAGAAATCACAATCAAAACGTAGTCCTCGCAAAACTATCAATATTCCAACGTCGAAAACAAATAGTATTGATGAGGACCTTGCTTTGTTAGAAAGAGGCTTGTCTTTGACCGATGGAGAGATGATGCCTGGCGACGGTGAAACTGAAAAGAAGAGGAAGAAGAAACGAAAACGTGCTCCGGCCCAAGAGAATCAACCAAGTAGTAAGAAACCGGCACCGGATATCAAAAACGATTTGTTGGCAGAATGGGATGATATGGACGATGAAGATGACGAAGATAAGAGTATAGATAGTGAGAGTATGAATAACACTTTGGATTCTAGTATTGAAGGGTCTCCCAAAATCAAGGAAAGCGAGAAAGTGGAGAAGGCAAACTCGCCGAAACCACAAACTGTGGCAGCGGATAATGCTAAAGCCAATAAGTCCACTAATGAAGTATCACCTGGAAATTCAGAAAATAGTGCAACACTTGTTGATGCATCTAAGGAGGAGTTCGATTTCAATAAGTTGCTTGAAACTACAAAAGTTCCTGAGATGCCAACATTGCCGAAATCGAAAGATGATGTTAAAGAAGTTGCAACGAAGCTTACAAATCCCAAGAAACGATTTGTTAAGTCCTTTGAAGACTTTGAGCTGAGTATGAAGGAAAAGGAGCAGGAGAAAGAAAAGGAAGTTCTAAAAATTGAAAATAAACCTGAGAGTGAAAAGGTACCTGAAAAGATCGAAGAACATAATCTAGAAAAAGAAAAGGAACTTGTAGTAGACGATAAAGTTGAATCTAAACCGGAAGAAAAAGAAGAAGAGAAAAAACCACAATCTTCCGACGTAGATGAAGAAACAGATGAACCCAAGAAGATTGAAGAAGAAGTGATCGATAAAAAGGCAGTAGAAATAATTGTTGAAGAGAGAAAAACTCGAAGAAGTTCAGCGCGAATGGAGAAAGATAAAGTTGAAGAAAAACCCATCGAACAACTAAGAAAATCCACCCGACGAAGTGAGATTAAGCCGGTTGTCAAAGCCGTAGAAGTTGTGGAAGAAAAAGAGAAGAAAGATGAAAAGTCTAAAGGCAAGAAAGAAGACATCAAGAAACCGGAAGTCGTTGAGCCAGAACTTGAAAAAGTAGAAAAAGAGGCTAAGTCTATTAAGAAAATCAAAGAAGAAACAAAAGTGACGAAAGAAACAAAGAAAGAAGTGGACAAATCCAAAAAGGAAGAAGCGGACAAATCTAAAAAGGAAGAAATAGTTGACAAGCCAGTTACTGTTGAAGAAGAGCCAAAAACCCTAAAGACAGATACAAAACCTGCACTTGAAGAAGAATCGAAGGCCACCAAAAAAGATCCAAAACTTGTAGTTGAAGTAGTTGAAAAAGATAAGCCAGAAAAACCCGAAAAGAAAGTCAGTGAACACAGAATAAGAGAGAAACCTAAAGAAAAAATATTAACTGAAATTGACGTATTTGGAAGTTTACGCGCCCAAGAAAATGAAAAATACAACAAGAAGTCAGAAGATAGTCCGCGACGTGAAACCAGATCAAGTCGTTCAAAGTCGCGAAGTGAATCTGCATCGACACAAGAAAGGAAAGTATCAATACCAGAGAGTTCTAGAGTAAGTTCCAGACGCTCCAAGAAAGAAGAACCAACCGTTGAACCGCAAGAAACTCAAGTAAATAACGGCAAGAATGATGATTCTTCGCCTTTAATTTCGAAAATGAAAAATAAACTCATGAATATGTTGAATACCGAACAAGAGGAGATTCCCAAGTCACCGAAATCACGTAAACCACGGGTTTCCGCTCGCAGTTCGGTTCATAACGACGAAATTATGTGTTTTGGTGCAGAAGTTGATGAACCATCAGAAAAGAATGATACCACCAAAGCTGATATTGCAGCTAAAGGCAAATCATTAGCATCCAAAGCCGAGAAAGAGGCGAAAGAAAAAGAAGATAAGAAAGGAGCTAAAGACAAAGAAGATAAGAAGGAAGTAGTTAAAGACAAGGAAGAGCAAAAAGAAACATTGAAATCGGCTGAGTCCACTAGGAGACACAGTTTGAGAAGCACTCCAATGTCAGAAAAAGCAAGTGAGA
Source organism: Liometoxenus newtonarum (assembly GCA_030264535.1). Classification (NCBI taxonomy): domain Eukaryota; kingdom Metazoa; phylum Arthropoda; class Insecta; order Coleoptera; family Staphylinidae; genus Liometoxenus; species Liometoxenus newtonarum. Next base: position 7,471 of record JARJEB010003652.1, read on the forward strand.
AAGACGAAAAAGTCGAAACTGTTGAGAAGATTGAAAAAGTTGAAAAGAAGAAGGTCGTATCAACTAAAGCTGAAGTTAAGTCACCAGTTCTCACAAGATTTGAGTCTAGAACGGGTCCGAAAACTTACTTACGAGCGTCAAGAGCGCATGACAGAGTTGAAGCCGAAATTAAATTACCGATCGCAAGCAAATCATCGTTGGGTTCACCGAAAAAAGCCGAAATCAAGGGGAAGGCAAGCAAAGCAACAAATGTACAACAGTTGTCCAATGAACAAATAATTGAAGATAACGATGATATTAAAATGGAAACGGATGACAAACCGATTGAGAAGGTTAACGACAAAATTGAGTCGAAAGACCTATCTCCTACTAAAAGTTCTTCCAAACCCGAAGAAGTTAAAAGGACTAAATCCTCCGATACGCTGATTCTATCACCACAACTTGATTTATCTGACGAGTCCGAAAAAGAAACTGAACCAATTGTTAAGTCCGCTGATGTTGAGAAGGATAAGAAATCATCAACTACTAGTGAAAGTAATGCAATGGACTGGATCAGAACATTATCACCTATTAAAAAGAAGATTTTCCCTGTGGAAGAGTCGCCGACCCGTGAAGAAGAAGATAAGGCAAAAGATACGCTGATAGAGTGTAAGCCATCAACTGCTACAGTTTCGCCTGTTAAGACGCCTTTGTCTCCGTTTAACGTTTCAACTTCCCCGATCAAGGCACCGGATTTACCTACCAAGTCGGCTTCACCTGTTAAGTCTCCAGCTCCAAACTCACCTGGTAAGACTACTGCTCCAGGCTCACCTGTCAAGAGTTTTGCTCTGGGCTCACCTGTCAAGAGTCTTGCTCCGGGCTCACCTGTCAAGAGTCCTGCTCCAGCCTCACCTGTCAAGAGTCCTGCTCCAGCCTCACCTGTCAAGAGTCCTGCTCCAGGCTCACCTGTCAAGAGTTCTGCTCTAGGCTCACCTGTCAAGAGTTCTGCTCCAGGCTCACCTGTCAAGAGTTCAGCTCCAGGCTCACCTGTCAGGGGTTCTGCTCCAGACTCACCTGTCAGGGGTTCTGCTCCAGACTCACCTGTCAAGAGTTCTGCTCCAGGCTCACCTGTCAAGAGTCCTGCTCCAGGCTCACCTGTCAAGAGTCCTGCTCCAGGCTCACCTGTCAAGAGTCCTGCTCCAGGCTCACCTGTCAAGTCTACTGCTCCAAACTCACCTATCAAGACTAGTGAATCTGGCTCGCCAGTGAAGATTGTAGTATCTTCACCTACAACGACAGCGTCACCGATTAAATCTCCGGATTCACCTATTAAGGCACCGGCTTCACCAGCAAAATCTCCTGGTTCGCCAACCAAAGTCCCCGCAGCACCAGTCTCGCCAATCATGCTGCCATCTTTACCAATGAAGACGCCTTCGTCACCAGTTACAACAAAGCCACCATCTCCCATTACATCTTCACCTTTACCAATGATGAAATCAACACTTTCACCTATCAGATCGCCGCCATCCCCTATGAAGTCAGCCCCTTCACCAATTAAATCACCACCGCCAGCAATGAAGTCGCCCCCAATCATTCTCAATAAAGACGCACCCAAATTTGAACCGGCAAAGAAGCTTCAGAAGAAAGAAGAGGAAGCTCCAGTTAAAGTTGCTGTGGTCAATAAGTCTCCGAGACGAATTTCTCTGACTTCCCAAGAGCTGAGCATTGAAAAGATCACTGATAAATTTGAAATTACAGTGAATAACAATGAGAGTAATGATGGGGCTACCGAAGAAATCAAACCAATTGAACATTCTTTGGATATACTTGCCTCAGCATCAGTATCGACGCAAAATAAGGATGTGGTTGAGAAGAGCGTCACTGTGGTTCCCCAAGGTATATTTGATGCAGGTCAGGTTGAAATCGCAAAAATTATTGAAGGAGGTACTGAAAAAGTTGCAAGTATACCTAATGTTATTGTTCAAGAGAAAGAAAGTAAAATTGAAATTCAAATACCGAAAGTGGAAGAAGCACCCGCTGTTGTTGCTCCGCCAGTTGTAATTCCAGTCAGTGAAAGAAAAACCGTTTTTGCCGAAGTAACACTCCAAAAACCGGCAGAAAGAGAAGTTACAATTACTGCTGTACCTGTTAGTAAACCGGAACCGATTATTCTGAACAGCCGATATTCTGCTGACCAAGAAAGCACATCAAAATTGTTGGACATACTGACCGATAATAAAAGAACTGTGCGACCAACAGTATCGTCGAAACTGCATCAACAGCAGCAAGTGCCTTTACCCAAAGTTGCTAATCCAAAGTTTGAAATCGATGCAAAGAAACCGTCGATTCTTGCAATGGCACCAAAACAGAGTAGAATCTTGGCAACAGGTGGAACTCCCGGTCCTAGCAGAAGCAAACCGACAATATTATCGGATACACTTATAAAACCAGCATCTTCTGCAACGGAAGCGGTTGTGTCTGTCCAAAAATTAAAAAGGCAATCTAATGACATAGAAGACATTGATACCTTCATCATAACCAAGCATCCCAAAAAGGATGAAGTTTCCGAATTGAAGAAAGTTATGGCAGCAGCAATACCAACAAAGTCGAAACTTAAAATACTCGATCACACAATTGTAACAGCGGCTGGTCAGGTCAAGAAGCAACCAATTGTTCACCACCAAACTGTGAAAGTTCCTAGTGGTACTGGAAAAACTGTGGAAGAAAAAGTCTATGAATTGCTTAACAGTCCCCAGAGTTCCCGCGAAGATGATACTTTCGACATTGATAACATGCCCATTGTACTCAGCGATCAATTATTTACAACAGACTCAATCGAATCAATGTCTGTCGTTACACAAGAACAACCCAAGAAGATTCAAACACAAGCAGTTCACCAAGTAATCAAAAAGCCCCTTCCACAAAAAGTAGCCCAAAAACAACAAATATACCAAACTGCAACAACGGCGAGAACACCAACTACCAAAACCTACACGAAACTTGTTAAAGGTCAACGTATCTACCAAACTAGCACACCAACATTGTTAAAACACAGCCCAACGATTATCTCACAAGGTGGTAAGCCTGGTAAGTTCGTCATTGTCCCATCTCAAAGTTCAACTCCGACTGGTAATAAATACACTGTTGGGAAACGGCAAGTCCTCAAGAAGCCAGCGATACTAGCAACTAGCAAGGCCTCCCAAAGCATTAGCGAACCAACAGGTAACAAAATTATGATCTTAACTAACAATCAAGGACAACAATCACGAGTATTACTAACGCCAGAACATCAAAAACTCATGGGTTATCAAACAACACAAGTAAAGAAATCCTTTGTCAAAGGTGTATCACCAATGCAGACGACAGAAAGGAAACTTCTAGGCCAAACTTCTACCGCATCACCAGGTTCCGGTTTGATGCAAGTAAAGAAACCGAAGGTAGATGCGACCAAACAAAAAGTTGTCGGACAGAAGTTTTCCTTACAGGGTGCTCTCCCGCCACTTAAAGGTCCACCAGGGCAAACTCGCACTGTTATTATTAAAAATCAACAAGGCCAGATTGTCAATAGAATTCATGGTACTTGTGATGAAGATATCGAGAAGCAAGTTGCCGAACAGCTCGAAGCTATTAACAGAGCGGCAAATGCAAAAGCACAGGCAGCACAAATGAAAGGGAAAACAATGAAACGTGTTGTTAAGAAAGCAGTGCCTGCAGCCATGTCAGAAGTCACTAGGACTGCTATACAAACCAAGGCATTGAATTCAACAGCAGTTTCGAGTGCACCTTCCAAAACTGTTGCTGCTACCATACCACCATTAGCACCAATATCACCTGCTAAGAAACTTGCTCAGGAACAATCTCAAATGCAAAAACAAGTAATTCGACAGCAAAAAGTAGCTATTACTTCTACAGTATCGACAGCTGCAAGTTCAGCTTCGAGAGTTGCAACTAAAGTTGAAACTCCGCCACAGCAGGCTCCCACGAAAGTTGTAGAGAAACCCGAGGCAAAGGAAGAGCGTACACCGAAACAATTAGTTATCCAAGATGCGATGGGTAATGAGACGACAATTATGGAAGGACAAATTTTGGCGCTGCCCAGCGAAACCGTCGATGGTCAACCACAGTCTTATATGTTGGTAACTTTAGACGAATCTGGTAGTCTTACACCGCTCAACAACGAAGCCCTTATGTCTCTCGATCCAAATTTGAACCTCGGCGGAGATTTAAGTAATATGGTGCTACAAATTGAAGGAGGTGGTGCTAGCGAGGCAACTGAAGCAGTCACAACGCAATCATCTGCTCCAACAACTATTGAAACAACAGCTACAGCGCCAGCAACTGAAGTTGCTACACCTGCACCTGCTCCTGCTCCGGAACAAATTGAGTTGCCTGCACCTGCTGTCACTGTTCCTCCAAAAGAAGAAGAAATTCTACAAATGCAAGTGCAACCAGCTACTGAAACCGTTCATGAGGCTGAAGCCCCAGCTGAACAAATGCAAGCTATCGCGTGCCATATCAACAAAGGGGACGTCCAACAACAATTGATCATCACTGGTGATCCAATAGCAACTCAAAAGTTCTTAGAATCTCTCACTGAAGGTAATGCCGAAATTGCTAACTTACTGGCGCAAGCTGAAGGCAGCAATATTCTGATTCACACCGATGGCCAACAAATACTTATCAATACAGATGCTGATAGTCAAATGCTAATGTCGCTAAATACTGAAGCTGAAGCAATTGCTGAAAGTACTGGAAATCCAATATTTGGCACAGCCACTGATTCAAATGCAAAAATTCAAGATATATTGGCAGCCGCTCTAGCCGATACTGACGTTATTCAACAAGAACAGTCAATAAGCGGTGTCAAAGTAACACAAGCCCAGGTTAGTCCTGGATATCCAATGGCGGTTAACAACGTGCTCGAAACATCTACAGTCAACTCTCCAATAATGACACCACTAGAAGTCCCAAGCGCAAACAGCAAAAAGATCGAAACGGACGTATTACATCAAATAACCAAAAATATCGATCTCCCAATTACGATAACAGATCCGAATATAGCGCATTCCGTATCCAATCAGCAAGTTTCGCTTATGAGTAGTGATCTTACTGCTACCATGGAATTGCCCTTAACGATACAAGACGTACCGACTACTTCTAATACCGATATGAACAGCCCAAATAGTTTCTCATATTCGTTGCCATCATTAGATGACAGCGAGAAATTTACAAGTCCTATCTCGATGCCATTACTTACAGAAGATCCTGAAGAAGTCCAAACAAGCACGGCGAGTACCTCACAGAAAGATACCACATCAAGTCAGTCCGAGACAAGCAGTCAAGATTCAGATAGTAAATCGCATGAAGGTACAGCAGAATATTTACTCGCGACGAGTGATATGTGTACGATGTCCAGCCAAATGGGTTCGCTTAGTGAACCACCGCAAGATATGTTTGATTTCCCTCTGGATCAAGCGTACGAAAGCAAACAGGAAGACGTGCAGTTTTGCAATTCCAACGAAGAGATCCCAACCGAATCGCATATGGATACTACGGGTATTTTGGTAAGTAAAAGCCCGAAACGTGGTTTAGACGATGAATCGACGGATGATGCTAACAAACGTTCGAAATTGGACTGAGGACCGGCACTCATTTAAATCAGTTTCTGTGCCGTTTGTGAGGGATAAAAAGACTTGTAAATATTAAAACAAAAGTGTATAGGGATTTCTAATATTCAACTATTGATTAATATTACGCATTACAAAACATCGACGACGACGCGGTTTTTTTTAAACAACATTTAGTTAGTTTGATGAGAGACATTACCATATTTTGTTTTCATGTAAATATCGTGCACACGCAACGCCACAATCAGCTGCAATATAAAACATCGTTCAGCATAGTGAATGTGGTTGGGTGTGGATTGGAAATGTACAAAAAAAATCCAGATGCAACGCTAGTGGTGCGTATGCTACTAAATAATTAATTGTCTTAATTCAATGTTGTTTTTAAATTTCATTCTTAACGCATGAACAGTTAACAAACCTATGTAATAAGCTTAATCTAATGTAAAAGGAACATCGACGCAGACTTAGTTATTTGTGAACGATTGTAAACGATTGAATTACTATTACCATAAAAAAATTCATTATTACATTTTACATGCTTGGTATCATGTAATTAATTAATAAATAGTTATTCTTAGCATAAATAGTATACAAATACATACCTACATATATGTACTTCATTCTGTTATTTTTATTAAGATATTTTTTTTTGGTTGAAGAAAGAAATAAATTAATTGAAAGAACTTGTTAACAGAAATGAAGGAAAGTAAGATATAATAATGGTAATGGAGAATTATGAAAGTGGATAAACATGTTCTTCGTTTAGTTTATTAGGAATTATATATTTTCAATTTAAAATAATGTCAAATAGAAGATTTGGATTATGAAAATGGAAAATATATTTAGATATTTTACTTATTTCACAACTATTATATCATATATGTGTAGTTTTAATACAACAATTAAATTGTGTTTTGTTTGCTTTTCATTTTCCACTTTAATATTACATATTGAATTAAAAAAATAAATTTTATTGTAAAGTATTGTAAACCTAATCGTTTCATCCCCAAAAGAAAACATCAAAATTGGGGTCATAGGCGTGCGCAAAGGGGGTGTTTTAAGATTTAACTATTTTTGACGCAATGGCAAATCAGCTGACTGCCCTCTTTGGATGTTGTAGCTGGCGCAACAGTAGAGGCGGCAAAAATTAATTTGAATCTAGAATATCAGTTACATTTTAAGTTTGTGCACACTCTAATAAAATCT
>JARJEB010003664.1:0-11888 GCA_030264535.1 Liometoxenus newtonarum
GTGTGTGTGTGTGTGTGTGTGTGTGTGTGTGTGTGTGTGTGTGTGTGTTGTCTTTATAACATGAATCATCATACCAGACACGCTTCCACGACTTATTAGTTAGTAAGTTTAGTAAGTAATAGCATAGTAATATAGGTACATCAATCAGTCGACAAATGTGTAATGATTAAAAATCGTCATCACTTATTTTAATTTGTAATTTGTAAATAAATGATTATTTTTTAAAATTTTAACAAAATATTAATTAGGCACTCAAAAACAAAACTATTATTTTTTAAATTCAATTTGCACCATGATGTTTTTTAACTTGTAACAAGAATAATATTGAAAATTCTAACAACAATTATTGGAATGTACGATACGCACGACTTGTTCATATAATCGTACATGGTACAACGCAATCAAAACACACTCGGAACCAATACATCACACATAACTTTGTATCCCAGACCCAGAGTAACTCTATACAGTTCTTCGAGTAGTTTAGAGTGGGTAGATGAAGATATATCGAAAGCAGCTAAAGTCGTTTTCGACTTATATGTACTCGGGCAATTGCACTGAGTGCTAGTGCAGGTAGAAATTCCCCTTTTCCGATCCAGTGCAGGTAGAAATTCCCCTTTTCCGATCCAGTGCATGCATTCGCCGAGTGCCGTTCTCCCCGAGTGCATGTTAGTCGAAAACGCCATAAGTAAATCCGTGCTTCATGTGCCGCCCAATTAAAAGAGACTTTTAATTGAAGGATTATTATTCTATTCATTTTCAAAAAAATACTATTTTCTGATTCCAAGTGATTGTGCGATTGTGTCGAATTCGTAATTCGTTATTCTTTATTCGTATCCGTACAGTTCGTAGTGAAAAATGATCAACCAAACCAAACCAAACCAAACCAAACCAAACCAAACCAAACCAAACCAAACCAAACCAAACCAAACCAAACCAAACCAAACCAAACCAAACCAAACCAAACCAAACCCACCCAAACCAAACCAACCCAAACCAAACCAAACCACACCAAACCGAGAGGTTTAGAGGGATGCCAAATGAAGGAATGTAGAATGGGACTTTTCATATTGAAAAATCCTTTGAATAATAAGCACCTGATAAAAATTCCAATATAGCAACAGATTATTCATAAAAGTAATTACGATCAACAAAAAAAACAAAACAAAATCAAAACCAAACACAAACCACCCAACCAAACCAACCACACCCCCCCACCCCAACACCAACCACCCCAACCAAACCAAACCAAACCAACCCAACCAAACCAAACCAAACCAAACCAAACCAAACCAATCCAAACCAAACCAAACCAAACCAAACCAAACCAAACCAAACCAAACCAAACCAAACCAAACCAAACCAAACCAAACCAAACNCGAACCGAACCGAACCGAACCGAATCGATCCTAGAACAAGAAGAGAAATAGGTTATGTAAAGGTTTATAATCTGATGATGTTTTAAAGAAGATTTATTAATTATTAATAATTAATCAGTATATAAGCATTGCAAATAGAATGTCTGGCGTTAAACTACAAGACGATATGAATAACATTCCATTGGCAGACGATGATCCTCAAGGTACCTTTTTTATTATTATATTATAATTATACAACTTTTTTTACCTTTTTAGTTATTATTTCTGAGGAGCCTGAACCAGTATCAGCATCAGATGCAAACTATTCAAGCATGATTCATGGCCAAAGCATGGATTCGATACAGTCAACATTCACGAACGGGAGTTCCAGTCCACAACACCACAGTCTTGAACCTGACTCCAGTCCAGACGAGCAAGAAGAAAAAGCACGGCTTATCTCCCAAGTTCTTGAATTACAAAACACCTTGGATGATCTATCCCAACGCGTCGACAGCGTGAAGGAAGAAAATCTTAAATTAAAGTCTGAGAACCAGGTGCTTGGCCAATACATTGAGAATCTAATGTCGGCTTCAAGTGTATTTTCATCAACATCGCCGAAATCCAAAAAGAAATAATTCGCCGAGTGTGATAAACTGATAAATATTCGACATGAACTTTATTACTAAGTTGCCATAGGATTATATTTTTATTTGCTTGGTTCAGCACTGAAAATAATGCCTTTATTCCATGAAAATGAATGATGCGAATGGAAAGCAGAGAAGTAAGTAAGGTAAGGAAAATATTTGCTATTTGCTTTGAATTAACCAAATAAAATAATATATAGAATGTTTTATAAAATATATATCTACACATAGTAACAACTCAATATGAGTCAAAATGCTTGCAGTATTTGCAGTTAAATTCATTCATTCTGGACGATAGAATTTCGTCTTTATCATGGCAAATTATGTTATTCACAGGCGTGATTGGTATCACCAGTCAAAACTATTGATTTAAACCGATTTAAACAAAGCTGGAAAAAATATATAAAAATATATATCATTATCATCAGTCTTTTTAATGTTATTCATAGTATTTGTCTTCGAAAACATCCATTTTCGCATTATGATTGGAGTTATTCTGATGGCTGTTGCGTTTCAGCGTGTCCATATCAAATTTTAAAGATTTCATAGTTCCATTATGATTGCTGCTGGAATTATTCAAGTGCGATGTGGTCGCGAGTTGCCGTTTTGTATGTCTGTCATGGTACGGTACGGTAATATAAGGATTCTGTTTCGTACTCATGTAATGCGGAGAACTTGGAATTCTTTCTCGTCTTTTCTTGCGACATGCATAATAATACATACTGGCTATGCCAGCAAAGTAACTACAAATCAATGCAAAACCTATGAATACATAAGTCCATGTCATTGATGCAGCAGCTACTGTTGATTCTCCAAGTCTCGCTGGAAATAAACATTTTGTAAATTGATGAAATGCAACAAGCCTAATTAAGGATTAATTTAAGGCAATAATGGCAAGTCAGTTTACACCGGGTGCAATTACAACCCCAAAATGGCAAATAATACGCACTGAATAGACCCAACTGCGCACTGGTGCATTCATCATTGCATTCGGTGCATTGTATCCAGAAACGTTTGCACCCGGTGTGATTCAAACATACCTCCACTCCATTCTTTATCTGCAATGCACATCCGTGTCTCAATAGATGAACCTTGACAAATTTCGGGCCCGGGTTTCGATGTATTGCAATTTCTTTTACGAAGTTGTTCCTCATTCCTGTCACATTCTGACCATACCGTCCACTGACCCCATCCGAGAAGCGCTGGTGAACGAACGAATGAATAAATATGTATTTGAGACTTACAAGTTAAGTAAATGAACTTAAAACAAGTAAATACTTACAACCACATGGTGAGCCTTCGCATTGTTCTTCTTGCATATTCTCCCCGACGCATTTGGACCCAAGACAAGATCGATAACGTTTGCGTATGCCCCAGCCACAAGAAGTACTGCACGGAGACCAGTCGCTCCAGCATCCCCATGTGCAATCTACACGACAATCTCGTTTTTCCCAAGAATGTCCTTTGCAATCTCGTCCGTCGCATTTGCGTTCGCGTGTTTCCACACCATTACCACAAGTAACATTACATCTACTCCACTCACTCCAAGAGCCCCAAACTGAAACGGATATATCATCCACACAATGTTTGTTCTTGCAGATTACTTCTTTATGCGATAAATGGATCAATCCATTTGATGGCAGCGGTGCTCGACAGGTAAATTTCAATTTTCGCATTATTACTTGCCCGTCGCTATTTGTAGTATTAAACGGAACAGTTATAGTTTTTCTCTGCTCAGGACAATGATTGTGACACTCTTGAAATTCAATATCCGTACCCGTGCAATCCATCCCGGCACTCAAGGGTGGTGGATTATTGCAGCGTCTCCGTCTCGTTTTGAATCCTCGGCCACCACATTGTTGTGTGCAGGTACTCCACGGATCCCATTCGCTCCAACCTCCGTCTTGAGGTGTGGGTGTTGCAACCGGACATGGTGGATTGCCGGTGCATATCACTTCGGAACGATCCTGGCCAACGCACACGCGACCGCGGTAAGCTGGCGCTGGATTTGTGCATGTTCTCGTCCGCGTTTTTACAGCGACGCCGCATGTCGCCGAACATTCAGACCAAGCCGACCATGCTGTCCAGCCGCCGTGCAATGTGCAATTCGTAACGGAAATAGAATTTCCCGTGCAGACTTTACCTCCGTTCTGTGTACTAGGATTATTACAATGTCTCGTTCGGCACAAACACTCGTCCATATCTTCAGACGATGGAGAAATATGAACGCAGGTATGCCAATCCGACCAACTACTCCAACCACCATCGACCGGTGCATTCAGAACGGGGCACATCGTAATGGTTTGTAACCAATACTTATCCGAGGGATCACTATTGGGTGCTGTCGTGCAGGAATCTAAAAGTTCATTCCATCCACAATAAGGATCCATCGCATTTAAACAACTATGCTTCGACCTATGTCGATTACAATGATCCGCTGTAATGCGTACAAGACCCTGCTGGGTTCCTACGTACACCGAATTAGTCTCTTTGAGATATTGAATGTTTAAAATGGGCACTTGAGTGTCTGGCACCAGATTCCATACTTCTACCAAACACGTTTCTAAAGTTCGCGGCAACACCGACAGCTTCTTGATCGTACCTTCCTGAGTGGCAACGAAAACAACATGCATACTCGTCTGTTTCGTCGCCAGGACATCGATTGTAATATGCGTGAACCTCTCGAGGGGAGCATCGTAAAGTGGACGTAATGTGGTCGCTTGCACTGCATTGTCCATCAATTGGTACTTGGAACTTTCTATAAGATTTCGACTGTGGGTGGCCGGTGTTGAACACTCGTATCGCTCGGGATATTCCGAATAATGTTGACTCCACGCATTACCTACATGCTCCTGATACTTAAACGGACCACGAAAAGCAACATTTATTGCGGACATATTAAAAGCGCACACCGCCGACCCGGCTATACTATTACTGCCCGTCGTGAATGTCGCATACAGGAGATTTTCCTCTTGTACGTAGACTAAGCCTTGGATTTCATTGTAATAGAAAGGATATTGTCCGGACACTGAGCAATTGAGTCGGGCTTTAATGAACGTCGTCCAATTGTCTTTGAGCATCAATTGACCGCCAGCATCCTTCTTACAGACCCTCGCAATTCGCGAATAGATAATCTGTAAAGATATAAATATAAAGGAGGATCAGTTGGTTGGAGGAAAGTATTTGAAATATTTACTTTTCCACAGTTGATGTACTCGACAGCTGCCTCTCGAAACACAAAGTAGACGAATTTGTCAGTTTCAAAGGAACCGACGAACTGCGGTTCGTTAAGCCACATACTATCATATTGTTTGGTACGTATCCGAGTGTCCTTGTAAATGGCAAAATCGGATCCTGAAAAATCCGTCGGTCCTCCAATATAATAATCACCAGATTCAGTCAGCAATGCTGTACTATTAGAAGACGGACTATAAGGACACCGGGCAATTCCATCAATTGTGTCAGTTATTGTATTGATACTTTCAATCTGCACAAACATTCCATGCATATATAATTAATTTATAATGTTTAATAGTATTATCTACCTCTCTCCATGTACAAGAAGGTGAAAACGATTCGGTACCGCACGCCAACACTCTCTTGCCATTTGTTAATAGCACTTTGATGTAGTTGTGGCAGTTCTCTTCGGACTGACCTTTGGCCAAACACATTTGGGTTTTGTCAAAGGGCGCTTGCCATGTCGCATTCTCCAGGAGATTTAAATGGGGCAACGAGAGTCTGTACAATACATCCCTGTATACGAGAAAAGACAACATCGCCATAAAAAGGAAAACAAACAAGTTTTATTATATCACAATGTTTGTGGCTTGAGTGCCAGCAATTATAAATAACAGTGCAACAACGACTCGAATATTCGTCGTTCGAGTCGTTGTTGGACTAGTGACTAGGTTAACAGAGACGATGAAGATTGTTTTTCATAAATTCATTGAACATCTATTAAGTTCCAAACACACCAACGGGATACTGCGGGAGTGGGAGCGGTAACGGGAGCGAAGCATGATCAAATCATATGTCGGGATATGAGAGTGGTCGCACAGTGTCTGGTGTGAATACTTTCATATCCCGCCACATGATTTGATCCCGCTACCACTCCCGCAGTATCGCATTGGTGTGTGAGGACCTTTACAGTCACTGTATGAGAGCATATAAATTGTCAATTTTAGGAAAGGCAACAATTTCGACAACGACTGAATCACCAATATCGACATCTACATGGCCAACGCCAGGCCCAGATGATAAGATTCATTATAAAATTTACATCTCTGGCCGATACGACTATGAGTATTATGACGAAAAATTAGTGACTGAACTTAAAATTGCAATCTCAAAAATGGCAAAAGATTATTGCAAAGACAATAATATACCAGTAAAAGATACAATTACGTAATGACCGTTGTTAGGCTGAGAATATTTTTGTTAGAAACTATTATTTTACAGGGAAAAGAATGTTATCATTAACGATCTAATAAGATGTCCGTATTCTTGGCCAGACAGTGACGACTGTGTTGCAGTCAATTTCGCAGTGCCTGTAGTATTGCAAGAAGGCACCGAAGGATATCAACTTTTGGCGAAACACTTGGAGATGATGTGGGTACGTTACAACACGAAATTGGCTCCAGTGAAGCTGAAAAAATATGAAATGCCTGATTTGAATAGCGAATTGATATGGTGGGGAGTACTCTTGGGTCTAATAATTGGATTACTGATTATTGGTATTGGAATTATATTGTGTATAAGGGAACGATGTCCGAATCGATTTACAATATGCGGAAGGTATAATATTAGAATACTTACTTACATTTCATTGCCAGAAATGTTTAAACGTATGTGCTTTTTATATTGATTTTGGGTTAGAAGCGATGACAAAGAGATCGTTGCACCTATAATTGATAATATTCAGCGGCAGAGCGTCATCTCCAATCTCAGTCAATACAACAAATTTGCAGAGAGCACAGAAGTTATTTATATTCAAAGCAACGGAACAAATAATATATTTCGCGGCAGCAATGTTTCATCTTCAAGTGGTTGATAGGTTGATGTTGATGTGAATTGAGTCGACCGAGTTCATTGGGTTGTCTAACAATTAACTACAAAAGTGTAATTTATTCAATTAAGTTAAGCTAAAATAAAATATTTACCCTAAATCGGTGATTTATACACAGGATAGATTTAAGAAATTATTAAGTCACCGCCGAAAATATTTAAAGTAAATTGATTGTTCCCTAAGAACAGTAAATACAAAAAATTTACTGGAAACAGCTGTTTTCACGCCTGAGCTGTTGCTAGAGAATCTGCCTAAAGCGTATTTCTTTGTAACTAACCTTTCTGGCGAGTTAAAGTGATAGCAAAGAAACGGTTTCGTGAAACTAATGGTGCCCATGTTCCCCACCACAATTTTTTAACTTTCACTTTAACTCGTCACAAAAGTTAGTTACAAAGAAATACGCCTAATAGCTGGATTTCTTTGTGCTTAACTTTTTGCACGCGTTAAAGTTAAAGCTGTTTCTTTGTACCATTTCACTCTAAAAAGTTCAACTTTTCTAACCCTCGGCAGAGACAGTTAGAAAAGTGAAAGCATGCGCAGTTGTGACTTTACTTCTGAATAGCATGCGTCGAGCTCGGCGTCGAGTTTTACCGCCAGATGTCACGCGTAAAAATTTCAGATTACCATTTCTGCTTCTCGTTTTTCTGCAAGAAAAATATGGATTTTTTCCGATCCAATATTGAAGGGCAAATTTATATGTTTGACTTGAAAAGTAAGTACTTAAAGTTCTGAAAACTGTCACGTGCACGATCAGTTTCACGAACCATTTCTTTGCTTTCACTTTAAATCTTCAGAAAAATTACTTACAAAGAAATACACCTAATGGAAAAGATACCTAAACTAACCTGAAGTTGTATTGAACTTCACATCTGAACGTTAAAGTGAAGTCGAGATACCTCTCACGTATTAAACTTACGCGTACGACAAAGTGACGAGAGAAACAATCCGACCAAAATCCTATTTTAGTTTGTTTTCAACTTGTTTCCTCACATACACAGTCAATACATGAATTTGCCTTTTTGTAAACAAACAATGAAAAACCAAAACCAAATACCTGCTTCTACTAAATAAACAATATCGTTTCGTTTCGAATGAAATTACAATTAATATTTTCTGCACACTTGTTTAATTTGCTTGACTCGTGGGTGAGGATGTGGTGTGCGGGCGTCCGTTTTTGTATATATCATCATAAACTGATAACGCAATTGGGATTGTAATTTAGAATCAAAAGCCTTGAATATTAATCACTTAACCCACGAACCGAATCCGCAACGTATCGAGTGTCCAGAAATATAATTATTAGTGCATATCAGCAATTTATTTAGAAATTTACTAATTAGAAACTATTTTCAAACGTAAACAAACGAAACGACAATGAGTTTAGTGCATTTTACAGTGAGTTTAATATACACCTTCGCCGGTCTTTCGGCGTTCATTGCATTTCTACTAATGCAATATTATTCTGCAGCGGTATTTGCATTCGTTACAGGTAAAGAAATTAATTGACAATTTTTTTACTTTAAAAATAAAATAAAATTAGTCGCCCAACGTGGGGCTCGAACCCACGACCCTGAGATTAAGAGTCTCATGCTCTACCGACTGAGCTAGCCGGGCCATGTGTTCGAGTGTTGTTAAAATGATTAAAAAGGCCTAGTAATCCTATTGTAATTTTAAAATATGTCGGGACATTTTTATTCATAAGTGTCCGGAAAATTTATAATAATGTCCGGACATTATTATAAATTTTCCGGACACTTAATGAACAAAAAATGTCCGGAAATTAATCATTCCTTGTTAAAATTATTCCTATTATAATTTTAACAAAGAATGATTAATGTCCGGACATTTTTATTCATTAAGTGTCCGGAAAATTTACAATAATGTCCGGACATTAATAATCGGTCATTTTCTATGGGAGATACTTTTGACAGTGGTCAAAAAATGGCTATATCCGTCTACCCCAGACCGCCATTTTTCTGACCTCTTTCAAAGGTATTGGATTTACCTATTAATTTGTAACCTTTTTTGGCGCCACTGGACATTTATAAAAGTTTTACTTTACATTTACTTTACACGGCTGCTTATTTTAACTAATTTTAACTCTTTGCAGCTGCAATCAACGGTGTAACGGCACATATTAATTGGCTACACAAGAAACGAAGACTTAGCTTATGGTACGAACAAAGGGAAATGTCGCAGTTATTTTGGTTGGGTTTCTGGGTGTTTGCCCTTGGATTCAGCGGATTTGTTTATCATATGGTCTACTATTTAGTTTTACAACAATGTATGAATTCAACTGCCAAATTGATGACAATTTAAAAATATTTCACTATTTCAGATACAACACGCATGGATTTAATTATAGCTTGCATATGGGGCATAATTACATTTAAATCAGGCGGGATTTTGATGTATTATGCTTATAGGTACACGCATGAATCGGAAGCCAATATAATCGTCAGTAACGTCAGTGGAGAGCAATCATAAATTCAGAATTTGAAACTTAATCTCAAGCATCATAGGCGTACGCAGGAGATTTTATTAGGATGTGCACAAACTTAAAATTAATTTTTCCCGCCTCGATTGTTGCGCCATCTACAACATCCTAAGAGGGCAAAGTCAGCTGATTTCCCATTGCGTCAAAAATAAAGAGATAAAAGTTAAATTTTAAAATATTAGGGTGTGCCAGTGCACACCCGGCACACCCTATGCGCACGCCTATGTCAAGCATGAATGTGATAACTGATAAGTAACGACTGTTTGTACCATAATAATTAAAGATAGTTGACTTGACACATTATTCATTAATATAGATAATATTTTGTATGTATTTTCTAAAAATGTCAAATTTATTAATAAATCCTGGTAATTAGCTTTGGTCAATGATCATAAAACATGACATTGTTTAATTTAATTTGTAGCGTTGTTAAATTGAAATAAAAAAGTTTACTAAAGGCGTTTGCGAATAGGAATAGTAAACGAACGTCAGCAGGCTGAGGCACAAGGCAAAGTTTGCAGTCCCGTAAGCAAACTGTACTCTTCGTTTCTGTTATACCATCGCCGTACCGCAATACTCTTCTTAATGAAGTGAAGAGCACACACAACAGAACAGCAAACTCTACACGTCCGTCCGCAACGCAACTTCTTCGTTGTTCGTTGGTTAGCCGTCTCGTCGAATAGTTCGCTCACCTGTCCGGTGTTTGTCAGCTGAACAACAAGACTGCCTACCACAACAAACATGCCTGTAATGCTTACTAATCGAAGAATTAAATAATAGTGCGTTTTCAAATAATTCATAACTTTGGTGATTTAAGTAATATTGATAAAGTGAAAAAATCTCAAATTAATTAACAAAGGACTAAACAAAACGTAAGTTATGGCTTGTTTTAATTGTTTTTTTTTTCAAATTTGACATGTAAATAATATATTAAAAGGATAGATTTACCTGATAAGAAAAGAATTTTATTTCATTGAAATATTTACAATTAAAACCAAAATATGTAGGTTTCGGTTCTTGAGACAGAAAACTTAATGATTTCCTTTATTTGTATTATCAATTCTGAATAATGTCGAATAAAATCTTTGTCATGAATCCATGATTCTAATCAAAGTTGTAGTGTAGAAGCGATGAATCCTATTAGCGCTGGAAGTGCGCATGCAAAGATTATTAAAGTTAATGAAGGTATTTTAATGAACTTCTGCTTTAGTTCTCTTGAGTGCAAAAGCAACGTTCTTGTACTTAATGTGCTTCACATATTTATTAGTATTGTCGCTCTTATTAGATGGCGACAATACCAATGTGTTTACATCACGTATGGTTTAGTTTTAGTTAGTGTTTACTACAACAACAACTTTTAATAGGTAATGCAATAATAAACTAAATTACTTTGTGAGCGCTTTTCAAGCACTTCACTACTCTACTCATTTTCAAGAAGCAAAAAGCATCTAAAGTTGGAAAAAAAAATATCTAACAAATGTCGAATTTCATGAACGCAGTGAATATATGTAGAAAAACAGAAATCAAAAAAGAAATGAATATGAAATGAAATTTATTATTAGTTTTTAATTACTTCGCATGTAAATGAAGTATTTTAATTCTCGTTTTCAAATTTAGGTAATGTTTTTGCTGAATCACAAGAAACAACTGAATGAGTGAACTGAATATCAATCGTTTTTAATCACTCTGTACGTATACATTACTGAAGATAATATTTCATTTCATTTATTCATACTACTAAAAACGAAAAACCATAAGTACTTGTAAATAGTTATACAAGTAGAGTTGAAAACACATCAGCTATTGCGTCAAAATTAGTGCGGAAATTGCAAAAACTGATTTTTGTTAAGTATAACATTGCATGCTGTAGAGTATAGAATCCGATTGAATTCAATTGTTGTAAATTTTATTGTTATTGCCTAAAATTAGCTCGTTCTTCGTTCATTTTCATAAAGAACTTGCGCAAGTTTAGCACCGCAATAAGTTACCACTTAATTCGATTTTTAGTGTACCTGTACGTAAATATAAATAAATAGAAATGATTTTTTTTTTCTGCACCTAGTTTTATGATCATTATTAACATTTTTCAGTGATTAATGGTACCTATAACTCACTACCGTGAGTTATGGATTTTCATAACTCACTACCGTATGGGTTTTCAGAAATCACTACAATTAAATAACATTGATCGCGTATTAAAGTTCAACAAGATTTAACGAATTTGAAATGACCGATCCAACTTATCTATAAGATCTAAGATCTCGAAGGAACCCGAGAAATTTTGTCAATTTCATAACATTGAAAGCGTATTTTCGAAGATCGTT